>JAHWXV010555355.1:0-15377 GCA_024586415.1 Phrixothrix hirtus | reverse complement strand
ATAGTGTGATTGAAATGATTGATACCAATTCTGAATAAGCATATTATCACATTCCTTTATCAGGTGATTTAGCATTGATGCAAGTGATCAATGTATGCATACGTATGACTGATGATTGTGATATATTGATGATATAAATATCTGCCACTATTAACCTTTTTGGCATGGATTCGTGTTCTGCGGTTACGTGATCCTAGTGCCGTGGGGCCCTCTGAGATGCCTGCGGGACTCACGAGGTTGCGATTTCCTGTCTGCGGAAGTCATAGCATTTGCCTCCGGTACGTAGAAATTAGTGCATGAGTTAGGGTGTAGGCCTCTGCTATCTGACGTCTCTGCGGAACGTTGGATTAATTAAGGCACGGTGCTACTTGTAGGCTGTGTGCTGGCTGGGATGTCTGCGCAACCCAGGTTTAATTGAGCTACAGTGCTACTCTAATTAATTGTTGTATTGACCATTGTCATTGCCTAATTGAATTGTTGCTATTATGTAAGGATATCATGCACTATCACATTCCAAATCTTGAAGTGGAATAAATATGAATGACACTCTAATTTATATGATGTAGCTTGCACTCTATTATGATCCATATTCCGGCAAGCACATGTAATTGAATAGTATTGGTGAGAAATGACGTTGAATTTGCTACTAGTTACTGCTGATTTGATTGAGTATGTGTGTAGTAGTTCTATGTTATTGTAACGAATAGAAACTGTTAGTTATACATGTATATCTCAGACGGCAGTGCTCGTTGCGTTTTTCTCTAAATTGCAGACCGAGCACCGTAGGAACAGTTGTCCTATCCAATGACGGATTATACTTTCCGTATAATAAACAAGGGTAAGTCGTAATACTCATGTTATTTCTGACAAAATTGTTGCTGTTATCGTGATAAAAGCAATTAAACCGTGTTCACGATAATCGATTAATTATCAAGGCAACTGGCCTCTTACAATATAAAAGTAGTTATACCAGAAAGTTATTACACCTGAGAAACGTACGGATATATTATACTGTAAATAAAATTTAACGCATTTATGTAAAAATACAAATTACGTTTATGTAATTTTATACATAAACGCTACATAATAGGCCCCAATAATATCAAGTAATAACTAACCAAAAACGGCCAATTTTATCACAAATTACCTAAATATCATCAGTGGTGAATGAAAATAATCATACCAGAAAATATATATTTACCTGTGTGGTGGGGTATGTGATACCCCAGCGACGCTTTAATCAAAACAACTAGAGACACGTTCACAATGAAAGCAAAACGAATACTGATAGAGTTGACTCAAGACTTGGGCGAAAGGTACTGAAGCGCATGCCTCCGCAGCTTTCTGATATAATTAATGGTTCGCGTTTTAAACTTCGTGGGGTATACAATACCCCACCACGCGGTAGCCGGGTTAATTGATAATGTAGATGTGGACTTTTATTATTTCTAATTTGAATAAAAATATGCTGTGTTTCATTGATTATAGCATAATTAAATATAAATAAACCATTTTGCTATTTAATATAGTTAAAATATGTATGGCAAAACACTTTGTACAGGATTTATAAAATTTAATCATTATATTAAACGTCAATTACAAATAAGAAACTTAGTGTTAACTGATTTCGTTGTTTTATAATTATACTTTCACTGCTACGCAACACTTCATTGCAACCATATGTTCGCAGGTGTAAATAATTAAACAAACTTTAACCTCAGAAGGTCACTCATTTTCAATGGGTCTAAAACACATTTCACACATTTTAAAATGTACATGGGTTAAAATTATTTATTACGATGATACTTAAACGAAAGAAACTAATAAATTAAATATAATTCTGGTCAAAATGGAGGCGGGCAGACTTAACGTTAACTTGCAAATTTTTCTTTGAATTTAAAAAAAAAATATTTTAAATAAAATAACGATTATTTTGTGTAATATATTCCTTCAATTGAAATCATTATATTGCACTTAAAATGTGAATTGTACAAATGTAATTTTATATTAAATACTTGATACAATTTATTAATATGCCAAGGAAAAAAAAGCCAAAAACGTCAAATTTTAATTAAATATAACCATCCTAATTTTATGCGAATAAATGAACCTGTGAAGGACATTAACCTTTATTGTTCGGGTTTCCCATCCTAAAGTACGAGTAACAAACAATTTTAAAATTATTTTAACACCAATTTAGAAACAAACGTTTTTAGCTTTACATTGTCAATAAACACTACCTAATTTAGTAAATATCTAAGTTATTTAGCAGTGTCCCGAATTTGAAGTGATGTCGTTCAAATAACAAAGCGACAACGTTCATTTATAAAATTTCACAAATATTAAAGTCACTAGGATTTAATTCCTAAAATCTTCGAAAAACTTGAGCTCTAGCAATGGTAAATTAAGAATAACCTTAGATGCAAGAGCTATTGTTAATTATTATGATATGTACTATACTCGTATTTAACTTACCAATAACATTTCGGAAGTAATTGCAATGTTATTCAAGATATTTACTGTATATAAGTGTATAGCTATTAAAAAATTACTAGAATTTACGTTGCGTAAACGCATATCTAGAACATGCAGAAATTAGGTAAAGCTTATAGTAACTGACAGCGCTCTCGCAACAATGGAAACCGGTAAAAATTAAAAATGGAACTAATGCTGATTTGACTAGCAAATAACTATGTCGTAAAGCTCTTCTTTGCTGATTACCACTGTAGATACCAGTATTTGTGAAAATATTACCTAGCCTATTTCAAATATAGCTTGATTTTGATTTGCTTCTAATATTTAGCCTCATTTTTCTTCTTTCGCAAATATTTATGCAGATATAATAAAAAATAGCGTATGTTACACATGTATAAGTGCTTTTAAACACTTGCAACGTTAAGGGTACTCCGATAAGCGTCGTCCTTTAAACCCGTTGTGGGTGCTTTAACGTCTAGCTTATAATATACTATTTTAAATCTTGAATTAAAGTCACAACCTTTATTCCATAATTGCCATCATTTGTACTAACCTGTTAATATGCAGGAATGCAATTAATTACTTGTGTGAATTTTAATTCAAATTGATAACAATACATCCAACTATTCAGCAACTGCAATCGTGAAATTGGATAGTAAATGAAACATGAACCTCGGTACAAATTTCATACAAATCGAGTAAAAGCGAAGTTTTATGTACGCCTGTGACAATGAGCCGATATTTGCTATAGATTTCGAGTTATTGCTTTAAAAAGTAATTAAAAAGCACAGAAAGCAATTTTTGCTCCCTTACTACAGTTACCTGATTTAGTTAGCTAACAGCTAACGCTTCCTTGCAAATAATTAAAGATTGTTATAGCTAAAACTAAAAATTAAATTATCGAGAAACAGCTAATGACGTGTATTGTAAATCAAATTGAACGAAGATAAAGTTACAGTTATCGCAAAGCTCTAATTAATAAATTTGTATGACTGGTGAGGTAATGATCAATACCTAATTTATCAGCAACATAAAAAAAAACGCACAATTGTTAAATTAGGCGGAGCTAATAATGATACGATTAACTGCAGTCAATTAATGAAGTAAAAGTTTTATCAAATTGATTTCCCATACTAAATTGTAAGTTTAAGATTACATTTACATAACTGGTTCAAGATGATTTGCAAAAGAAATAGTAAACTGTTCATCAGACAAAACTTCTTTTAGAAGATTATAATTGTATACCATAATCTAGTTAGAAAGTCGGAAACGAATGTATTTAGCCCTTTGATGTTGTTGACGACTGTTGCACCTGACCAAACGGGTATGTTGTTTTGAGGAAAGCTGCATATGAGTGTGCGTGTGCGTGCGTGCGTGTGCGCGCGCGCGCGTGTGTGTGGGCGCTCGCGCGCTTGTCTGTGTATATTACAAGTTAAAGGGTAATAATATTAAATGGCTATTAATCAAGCGTTCAGCACTCGGTATTTGATTATTGTGTTATTTAAAAATTATGCATTATTTGAGCTATATAAGAACGATAAACTTTAACACAGGCAGTCTAGTCAGAATTAAGTCGCTTGACTAATTAAATTGAATATAATGGTAAGATGAATCATTTACAAGCTCTATGAGGAAAACATTATATTGAAAAGTACTACTACAAACTCATCAGAAATAAATTTAATGAAATAATACGAAGCCAAAAATCATATTTTTTGGATGTTGTAAGTTGAAGACTAATATACACACCCGAGAAATAAAAACTAGATTCCACAAATTTAAAAAAAGTTCATTCTGTTGTAAAATAGCGTGGAATGCACTTATTATTAATTTGATAAAGGTCTGTGGACTATTACTGAAAATATTTAGGACTTCAAATTCTACTATCCTTCATAAATTATACCCTTCAAATTTCTCTTAAATTTAAAGTTTTGGGATTATAGGACTACACATCTATAAATTTTTAGAAAAAACTTGAATTTTAAACTTTATAATTCAAATTCTCGTTTAATGTCGGCCTATTTTACGAAGAACAGTAAAATGCGTAGTTTTACTTTTCTACCATCTTTTAAAACTATCAAGAAATTTACCTCGCAACATGAGGATACATCTTTCAGAATTTTTGATCTTGCGATTTCTGTTTGCTTGAGGGTGTGACTGTTGGCCTTCAGTTTAATAAAAGGAAACGTTTTAATATATTGCAGCGAAATATATTTAAATCAAATATATTTGAAATGTTTGTCAGTACAAAAACCCTAATGTTATATTTCATTACCTGCTAAATTTGTTATTACGTGCATGCTATTACTACAATACTACATTAATAATAATAATCAGATTTTAAAATGAATATCTATTTAGCAAGTTATATGCACGTACTTTAAAATGGTCATTTTTGAGGTTTTGATATAAACAGCTATTGCGTATATTTTGATAAAATATGCAAATCTTTGAAATTTATACAAAACCACTGCTGAATTTCCAAGATTGAATTCTGATTATAAAAGCTTTCAATCATAAAGCCCTGACAACACCACATGATTTAGAAAACTTATTTTAACTGTGAGATTTGAAAGTAGTTATGTTGAATGGTCGTATATGAATATAAATATAAATACAGTCATTGAATATATACGCAAAAATGCTCACAATGAGCAATATAACATTTTTAATACCGAGAAATGGTTCCAATACCAGTAATTGATTAAATTTTGGGATGAAATCGTAATGGGATAATTTTACAATTGACATTTGCTGTGGTTCTTAGGAAACTTTCATGGTTGCCGTTTTTATTCAATTTTATGTACCTTTTCATCATTAAATAATATCCTGTTTTACATGTTTGGGGGTGCAATTATGTCTAAAACACGGAGACAGAGGAATTATAGCTAGTTGAACGAATTTAAGGGAGATCGGATTGTGGGCTCGCAGGAAAAAGGTTCTTCGTTTAGAAAAGCCGATATCAAATCATTTCAGCATGGAACATAGAAGGCCAAAAGTGGTGTAAAAGAGGAATCGAAGGGCAAAGAGGGACAAATGAGACGCAGTAGCGTCGTATGTGGGTAATGGCAATAAGGAACAGATTTTGCGGTACAAGATCGGTAGTTGATTGTTCATCATTTGGTAATAATTTCCTGTAAATCTCCAAACGCTTTGCAGTTCTATTCGATTATGGCTTGATATATTAGTAACATCTTATGCTAATGTTCACTTCTTAGTAACGACAGTAGTGTTTGGTAATGTAGGATAATACTGTCACTTGGCACTTTAGGTATTAAATGGTGATATCCGGTGAAGAATCGCTATTCTTCTTAAAGATATACAATTGCTGAATGCGGATCCAAAGATGCAGAGAACAACTCATTCCTCAATTTCTTGTTAGAAGACCTGAACTTCAATTGCGGAGATCATGGCTTATTCGTATATTGCTTGTGAGAATAGTTTTTCTTCTACATTCGCCCTGCATTCTGTAACAATTTAACACTACATTGAAGAAGTGGTATAGTCCCATGCTGTTCGTTTCTTGCATCGGTTGATAAACATAATTTTCTACCAACATAATTTCCGCTAACAGAGAATCCTTTAAACTTTTTTCAAGAAATCCGTGTTAACCTACGTCAAGGCGACTTAGATCTCCTGCCTTCCCTCCAAGTAAATATGAGTGGAGTATGATGAAGGATGGTTAAAAAACCCAGCTAATCCTCCATAGATGCTGACAAGTCACTGTAACGAATTTTAATTGGCTTGACACCCAATATCTTAGGAATACATAAACATGCTGCTGGAAGCTCTTATTTTGTTTCTTTTGAAAGTACAATAAATTGTTACTCAACAACCGATCAACATTTCTACCACGCGTGCTTAAAAACCTTATGGATGTTAATGGTCTTGCAATATATATGTAACAGGTATAAATAGAATTTGTAAAAAATTTGAAATTTTGACATGAAAGGACTGTGACATGGCATGACATGTTCTGTTTAATTATAAAATTGTTACAATTAAATAAAAGCAATTAATACAAACGAGTCATCTGACATAAATTGCACATCATTGAATAATCACAATTAGGGGACACAGTAGGAATAAAAGCAACCAGAAACTCAGTGTAAATATTCCTCGATATCGGCCAAATAAATCAATAGAATTGATGTGGATTGATCAATACTTAGGTTAGAATATTCAGAGCACACTACAGAAGCCGTCAAAGCAGATGGGCTTTATCTGTTCTAATGCCAATATAAGAACATGAGAAGTAAAGGAAGCTGTTTATAAGATGGAGCACTCTGTAAATACTTAACCGCATGAGATGTACAAGATTTAAAAACAAAAGGCAATTGCATAGTTTCAGGGATAAAAACAAATTAAAGGCAAGTCTCCACTACCTACCAAATTGAGTGACAGAAGCATGCGTGGAGTTTATGGTACTTTATAGATACTACATGTCCAGGCATGTAAACATATGACCCTGACCTGTTTGTAACGTTTCCCGTGGAAACGTAGTAATAACGCGAAACCCGATCTAATGAAATTCCGAAAATTCTACGTGTTTTCGCTATATTAGTGATAGCGAATGTGTTTCAATTAAGACTTAATTTAAGACAAAACAAACTTTAAGAAAGTGCTAAATGCCATGGGCGAGTGTATAATTTTAGTTTAAATTGAAAATGGAAAAATTTCTTAGTTAAAAGCTGTTATAAAACATACTATACGTTAATTAATAAAGATTGCGCGACCAGACGCATAAATCACCAGCTATCGTCCGAAAACAATCAAGATTGTTTTGATAATTAATAATAATTAACATACACAATAATCTCAAATGATTCAAATATTAATTAATTAGTAAAAACTAACTAAATATTATTGCGCAATGTTGCGTCACGTTTTGCAAAAGAAAATGTATTTGTTATTCAAATTGATTAAATAGCAGACAAAGGAAACCATCGCAATCCATGTTCGCTGAATAAAGAGCGCTAGTATGAACTTAAGTATAAATAAGACGCTTTCGCGAGTTGAAAATCAGTCTTCGTATAAAACTCAATACAGGACACTGGCTAGTGCATAAACCGTAAAATGTTTTCTATAAAGTTAAGCTATTTTGTTATCAAATATTTCAGCGATCTTAACGCGACGTCTTCTGGACTCGCCAAGCCTGCTAACATCCTAAATACCGTTCATATTAACAAAACGCTAAAAAGCGCCGCATGATAGAGATCTACATATACAGATTCTAAAATGACGCTCTATTTCTTGTTGCTCTGTAACAAAGATAAACCGAGTGTAGAACATTATAACCTCAGGAATCCTCGTAACTGAGCATCCCTGGTGTTACCCCCGCCGAACCCGCAACAAAACCGCCTTGGCTCGACCACAAATTAGTTGCTCTGTAACTATTTCTGTCCGATGCCAAGCGTCTATCACCGTCCTTGTGCATTGAGTTGTATAGATAGCGGACGCACAACTACGCTGTATCCAAAATCATCCGTCATGTGAAACATCGCGTCATTTGCAGTTTAGCTGCTAGGTGTCGATCTGCACACGGCACCAAACATAGCGTCATGGCAAGGGATGTCGCGAGTATACGCTAACACCACGCACCAGATATCCGTCCCCTATATAAATTACCTACACGGCGGCTGCCAAAAGTAACGCGCCCATGCTCAGATCTCAAAGCATACTGCCACTCTTGCATTCAGAAATATCAGGAACGCGGACTTGACTAGGACATAACATGCTGCGTCGACCACTCGCTACAACGCCTCGACGATTTCAAATATTAACAGCCGTATAAACCTTATGCAAAGGCTGACTTTCCATTCATACTTAAATAATTGTAAATAATTTATTTTTGTCTGTTGTCAGAAAACTGTGTTTATTTTATTTTGTCATTTTTGAACTATTACAATTTTGATTTGATTTGTATTCCAATTTGCGTTTAATTTTGTAAATAAATTATTACTTTTATCTTTCTTTCTGATACCGACGAGAAACCAAACGATCATCAATTAAATATTACTGAAGTTCATTCCATGACCATAGTCCGAGCGACGTCATTTTTTCAAACGACACCCCCCGTTAAATAACTATTTTACAGGTATACCGACCGCGAAACCAGACGAAGTGAGAGCCTCCCAAGTTAACTAGAACATCACCAAGACCCGCCCCCGCACGACTGAGTTATCACCGAGTAGAATGTAAATTTTTTGTCTTCCCCGTGCACCTTTCATTATAAATTGAAACGTCACATGTAAAGAAATGAAACGAATAGTTACATTTAGTAAAACAAAATAATCAAACCAAATATTTGCTCACACTGGATAATGTATTTGCATAATACATCCATGGTGGTAACGCAATTAGGAAAACTAAATATTTATTCATCACAGTTAAATGCATTTAAATAAAATATAAAAAGATAATTTATAGCGGCACCGTATATACGTAAATTTTTTGCCCTTCAAATGCAAAATATTAAGAGGAATTCCTAGTCAATAAAAACATTTACCTATTAGCAATATTCATAAGTGAACAACTCCTTACTAGACTAGGTAATTTAAATAAAATAAATTAACGCGCAAAAGTAAAGAGAATTTTAATCGAATATTGCCTTTAAGATTACATATCGTTACGGCTTGTACAGGCGTACCCTTTATTTTGTACCTACTGGTATTTGTTGAGATTATTAAAGGATCACTTTGTTAAATTATGCAAGGATTTATTTACCTTTTTTATTTAAGGCGCTTTAATACTTATTTACCCCGTCCGTGTACGTAATAGTTTAAGATCTAACAAAATATATATCATAGTGGCAGAAATGTTGTGATTGTTGTTTTAGTTTTTGGTTAAAGTGGGATTTAATTTCATTTCTGTGCGAGGCATCTATTGAAATGATTTAAGTGTAATTATACATCAGAGTATTTTGCAGGGATGGTTTTAATTATTTAATTATTAAAGAGGGCGTATTAGGTCGCTATAATTGTTGTGAGTTTCCGGTTAACCATCATGAATTGGTTTTCCATGCGTGTTCTTAACGCATTCAGGAAGGGATATTTCCAGAGGATATATTTCGTTCGAACTTGCGCGTATTCCAACAGTGATAGTTTCACATTGAATTTAAATAATTATTGTGGAAGAAATAATGCCTGTGTGCTAGCAGTGCTTTAGTTCCAGTGATGTGATCTGATTTATGCAAATCGAAATCTATTTTTTATACAACAAGGAGTTCTAGAGGTAATATTGTTAATTATCTTTTTATGATTTTAATTTGGGTGTTTCCTTTCAGTAAAGGTTTTTGTTTGAGAGATTAATTATGCGTCTATATAAAATCAGCTTATTCTGGATATCGAAATTGAGGTTTTTTCCACTAGGCAGTTTGCGCCCTTCGTGACAGTTAAGATTTGAAAACATTCAAAGTACGTATGTTGATTTGTTGCCAACTTTAAAATGACAATAAAATTGCACTACTAAAAGCATAGCGAGAAATTAATATCACAATTTAATAACAGCTAATTTAATTTGGAAATTAGTACCTTACCTAGATTAACGGGTGCAATTTAGTTATATTGATTGATTTGCAGCAGTATTGAAGTAAAAAATGTTTGTACGTTTTTGACAGTAATCTGTCGATGTAGCTGATAAGTTTTCTTGATATAATCTAAATAAAATTATTTCACGTTGCGTAGAATATGACGTCGATTTATACTCATATTATTTGTCCAATTTTGAAATTTATAACGGAGTGAATAATGCCTAGTTTTGAATTATTACCCTACCATTTAATCTATTTTTTACAAGATCTTATGAATTTCTATTTACTTGTAATACTGTTCAACTTTAGCTAAAGTTAGTTCGAAAAAAGCCAAAAGTTTATTATTTGATCATTTAGGGTAAGTTATATGAAGCTGTGATGAGATTTATTTTATTGTTGTAAAGAAGACTTACTTAATAAAACTGTAGTAATCATGATTTTTGAGAAACAATTATTTTCAGGAGCTACGCCTTTAAGAGTTTCATGTCTTTTTATTTTACCGCAATGAGCTGTCGCTTACTAAACTAATTAATTTTATTTTCTTATATAAATAAGAATCGTTACAATATAAAATAAAATTATATTGCACTCGCATAATAAATATATTCCCATTAATCACTAAACGACGCTACCTTATTTTTCGTTCAATTAAAAATTTATAAATCAGCAGAATAGGATTTTTTTATTAACCATAAGCATCTGCTATGATAGTTTATTAAAGATTAAGCAAAAACATTTTAGCTCTAGCTGCAACTAATTTGTAATAAATTTTATTCCGAGTTACAAAACTTTGATAAAATTTCATTGGCGGTTTTGTAAAATCCGAGATCACAGTCATAAAGTTGTTAATGAGTTCTTTGCATCTTGCAAATACAGGGCTAATATTAAAAAAATTAGAAACCCCTTATAGTAGAAAAACTATCAGAAACGCTTCACCTTCCCTAGGGTAATTGACCATAGCGAGTGTGAAGTCCAAATACAGGGTTATCCTAGAGGGACTCCGTTGCCAAATAGGAACGTCAGCAGGATAGCACATATACTAGAATGCTAAGAACATCCACTGACGTGTCTTTCATAGATTTAGGAAGGTTGTGAATTTAATTTCAATGAACTTTATTTCAGTGCAAGGTTTGTAATTTTTCCATTTGTGTCTGTACGATTACAATACACATGCCGCTACTGCTTTTAACAACCTTGTTTTTAAATTTTACGGTTAACTGAACGGAAAGTAATCCCCAAACTGTACAACAGAGTTGCACATTTAACGAACCCATTACGCAGCGATGCGAACGACGCAGCTAGTCACTCCGGTTGTACAGAGATACGTTAGAAAATTATTTCAGAAAGGTTTAAAAAACATGCTACTGCTAAGTTTGCAGCATCTGGCCTCGTGAAACCGTTGCGATCTAGGCACTTTTAATGATTCATACTAACTTACAATAAATAAGATCGTCGCGAATAAATTTAATTATTTTAAAAGGTAGAAATAAGTATTATATTGGAACATTTAAATATTAAAGCATGAATCTGTTTAAAACGATTCCTAACTTACGAGTGTAGTTCAATGAGTTAGGCAAAATGAAACTATCAGTTGTTTCTTCAGCGTAAAACATTTTATTTTCCAACCTAGCTCCCTACAACGCAAAATTCTAATTGCAACCACATTCAATACGTTCAGTGTCTTCACTAAAAGAAGTTTGAAAATTTCGCATATATTTCGGCGATTACATCTTCGTTGGATAAAAATTTCTTACCAGCAAGCCGGTTTCCATGTTTGGGAATAGGAAATAGTCAGAAGAATTCAAGTCAGATAAATATGTGGCATAAGAAAGCACTTCGAAGTGTAACTAATTTGATTCACAATTGGAATAGCTGAAAAATAGTATAGGGGGCTGAAGCGCGTATTTTTATTTACATCAAATTGGGCGTGAATTCCAGAATACAATCTGTTATCTACAAATGTACAGGTATTTGAAATATTTATTACAATATAAGGTTTACAAAATTTTGTATTCGCAGAAATGTTGTGGTCGGTGGGCAGATAACCTGTGCTGCAGAAGTTCATACAAATCATCTGACCAGTGGAGTAATCCTCTGTGCAGGACGCTGACAATAACTATAACGCTTCAGTCATCAATGCACTGTAAAGTAAGCATTCGGGTTATTCCACTGACCAACAGCAATTCTAAATAAGAGTGCATTCTGCGATAAAAAAATTCGGTGAGTATATTAAAAAAAAATTAGCAATTCATAATTATCACAAAATTAAATATGATGAAAACCAAATATGATTCAGGCAGTACAATAAAATAAACAAAATAATGCTGAAATAAAATAAGATTCTGAAATAAATAGATTCCGAATAAAATAATTCTGAAACAGTTCAATTACAGTTACAGAAATGTGGGTTGAACAAAATAAGAACTCGACTAACCGCGTCAGTCCAACCCCCACCGGAGAATTCGCCCGAGCACTGGCACTTCGAGCTGTAGTAAGTCCTGATGTGTCGGTAGGGCTCCATAGAGCCTCACAACCTCTTCTCGAGCCTGCTCGAACGCCGGGAAGTAAAGCAGCTGGTGCGCCGGATTATACACAGCCCACAGGCAGTGCAGGTAGGTCGGAGCCGGGACCCATCTCACCCGGAAAAGGTAGTAGTGGAGATCGCCGTACCCAGAAGCCAGCTGCGTGCGCTCGAAGTCTGGAATATACTGTGGACTCGATTGCACTTCCGGAAACAGCCAGTAAGTAACTCTGCCTTTAGTGGAGGTATCCCATTTTGATTGCCATTCGTGCTCTATGCGGAGCTGGATGTATTCCCGAATGTGACGGGTAGAAGGAAAATCGGCAATTCGGATGGGCTCAGTTAAAAAATTTGTGTTACGACCTCTCTTAACTTGTTTCCAGAAAATTTTCGAACCCACTGTCAGGTCGATTGGCGGAATACCTGCAAGGACATCCGCGGCATCTGCCAATACTGAGCAATAAACTTGAGTAGCAAATCTGGCCGCCATCTCCTGCATGGATCGTAAGTTTCAGTTAATGTTGAAATTTGCTAGTTTAACTACCTAGATTTCAGCGGCGTACAAAGTAATCGTTAGAATGGCAGCTTTGAAGATGGTAGCAGCCGATCTGGTAGTCTTCGTCCTCCAGGTGACCCTGGCAGCCCTGATGAGTATACAAAGTATACGTTTAGCTCGTTTGGTCACCTGTTGGATGCGCTGCTCAAAGTTCAATTTCTTGTCTATTATGGAGAATTTTAGGTCCCTATGGTGGGAGCTACGCTGGGATTTATTAACCAAGAGTTTTGCCTTAGCGGCAGAAATAGTTAACTTAAACCGGGAGGCCCAATTCACGATAACATCAATAGTTGACGCGTGGTGTTGCGGAGATACTGTCTGGAGCCGAATGCGACGACAAGGGCTAGGTCGTCTGCATACGCAAGTAAACTTGCGCCCGTTCGAAGAACTT
Organism: Phrixothrix hirtus; assembly: GCA_024586415.1. Lineage (NCBI taxonomy): Eukaryota > Metazoa > Arthropoda > Insecta > Coleoptera > Phengodidae > Phrixothrix > Phrixothrix hirtus. The sequence goes on along the minus strand of JAHWXV010555355.1, from coordinate 1,903 downwards.
CGTTGAGCACATCGTCCATGAGTATGTTTCATAGGGTGGGTTCCAAGACGGAGCGCTGCGGGCAGCCCTTAGTTAATTTCCTTCGTATAGTGCCGAATATCATCTGGTAGGTTAAGACACGGTCAGTAAGGTAACTTTTTCACCAGATCTGTTGTACCGTTAGGGAGTCCGCGCACCCGAAGTAGCTTCAGAAGCTCGGGCCACCACAGGCTGTCTAAATCACACTGTGTGTCTATGAATATTGATATAACGTTTGATCTAGGGGAAGTAACGTCCGTCAAGTAGCACTGGTTGGCCTGTATGGTCGATTTTCCACGGACAAGTCCGAATTGCCTCGGGCAGTACAAACAGGTAAGCTACCTACAAATCTTATTCTCGAGGACCTCTCCGAGCTCATCTAGAAGCGAGATCAGTCGGTAGCTCTTAGAGTTACTAGGAAGGGCACAAAAGTCTTTTAGCACTAAAATTAACTTTCCGGTTTTCCATGCTTACGGAAAATAGGAGACAAAAGCAAGCACAGTATAGTTTGTATAAACTGATTTCAACTGGACCAGTAGCTTTACTACCACGGGTCAAGGCGAAGGCAGCGTCAAGCTCCTCTATAGTTGGGACCTCTGGGACGCCGGGAAACAAGGAAAGAGTGCCAAAGTTCTGCTGCCATATGCGCTGTATAGTACTATTAGCGTTAGGGTCATCGGCCGAGACCAATGTATCCAGTGCATTCCGCACTGCATCCGCCGGCATCCGCGCATCGTTACCATCACTACCCGGGACTGATGTGAAAAGACCAGGTCGGAGAGTTCTCCCTTTAGCTATCTTGTAAATAGCCCCCCATGGATTGAATGCCAGTTTATTGTGTACCAAATTCTCCCAATTCTTACCAGTAAGCCGGTTTCCATGTTTGGGAGTAAAAAATAGTCAGAAGGACCCAATTCAGATAAATATGCGGCATAACGAAGCACTTCGAAATGTAACCAATATATTTCACAGTTAAAATAGCTGAAAAATGCATTGTTGCGGCAAAACAAATTTTTTATTTGCCAAATGTGGTCGATTTCCTTTGATTTTTTCATTCAACTGGTCCAGCAACGATGAATAAACTTTTATGCTATTTTTCTACCTTTTTGAAGGTAGTGAATGAAAATTATTCCGGAAACATCTTAAATAGTAGTTTTCAGCCTTTACCAGTCGATAGTACATCGATTTTGCGTTCTTCAGTGCACTTGAACCACCTTCTACCTATTGTTTCGATTGAACTTCATCAAAGTAATATGTCGACGCAACAATTTAAATGCATTATACTTAATCAATTTCAAACTATACTCCAATGTCGTTGAGCCATTACGTTTTTGCTCCACTGTTGAAAATCTCGGTATCGGTTCTGCAGAATGCCTTTTCATATTCAAGTATCATGTTGTAAAAGTACCCGCATATAACATAATAATCGCGACTATAAAAACTGATACAGTTTCGCGCGTTCTAATGTTATTAATATTTAAGTTAAAAAGACAATGTAAAAGACTAAGAATTCGCGGAGCGCGGGAAACAATAAATAATTAAAATTATTAATTATATATATATATATATATAAAATAATTAAATATTTCCTCTTGTAGATACTAATTATTGAAAAATATTGATTACTGCATAAAATAGAATTCGGGTTTAAAAATGATGTTTGTCAAAGACAGGAAAATGTCAACATTAAATATTTTGTTCTAAGGCTGATGTTTTGGGATCATAATTTATCCCTTCATCTGAGCATGAACATAAAAGAAGGAGATGCCTTAAATATAACTAAATTATATATATATATATATATATATATAAAGATTTCTGTATATTTTAGGAATTAAAAATATTTTAGAAAAATTCATTCCCTGACTGGGGATCGAACCCAGGA
>JAHWXV010555285.1:0-10958 GCA_024586415.1 Phrixothrix hirtus | reverse complement strand
TATGTACATTAATTTATTTAAATATTTAATTATTTATTTCACAATCCACTAACAGCAAACATTTATATCTATTTATGTATATTTATATTTATATTAGTAATGAACGGTGCAAAATTCCAATGAAAACTAAAACTAAGAGAATTTAATCTGCTGTTTATATAGGAAAGATAAATTCTAGAAACAATGGAAATAAAATATTCGAGAATATTACTCATAATAATGATGTAATAATTTGTAATGCCATCACTTATTGCTGACCTAACTAATTGACAGGTATCGGTTATCGCAACGAGTCATTGCCATTACATCACCTATTTTATTATAAAGAAAACATTATAGATGATTCTAGAACCTTCCATTCACTGTTTCTAATTTTTCTTACAATATAAAATAACGGGCCTAAAATAGATCCTTGAGTAACACCATATTTAATAATTATATAATTAGATATTTCATTTTGTAAAATAATACACTGTGTCTTTCCGTTAAATAACTTTTAATAAATTCTAACGCAATTACTTCAAAACTAAAATGATATAACACAGCTACTAGTATATCATGATTTATAGTATCAGATGCCAGGCCTTAGAGAAGTCTAAAAGTGTTAGGTCTGTTAACTTTCCTCTATCAGTAGCTCGAATAATATCATTAGTCACCTTAGATAACGTAGTAGTACAGCTATAATTATTACGAAATCCAGACTTATTATTTAAGAATAAATGATGTTTATTAAAATGAGCTCTGATTTGATCATTTGCAGCCTTCTTTAAAACTTTTGACAAAACAGGAAGAATGCTTATTGATCTTATATCCTTCAAATCCTTTGGAATTTTAACTTTACCAATTGGTTTAACATGAGCTACTTTCCAATCGGATGAAAATACACGCTGAAGTAAACAAGCATTGATTATATGTGTTATAAAAGGCACCAATAGAGGACAATACAATTGCAACATCAAATATTAATACCATCATTGTCTGTCGCTTTAGATTTAATAGAATTTAATTACTTACGAATATCCTCATCTTCTAATCGTATAAATTAAAATTTAGCTAAGTTGGGTTTAAAATTTTGATATAATTTAATAATTTCAGGATTAGGGTTATCTATACCTTGGCCTGAATCTAAAAAAAAATCATTAAGAATATTAGCATTATTGAAATGCTTTGGAAGTGAATAAATGGTCTTCCCATTGTATATATCACAATTTCTTAATTCCTTCCAGAATAATTTAGAATTACCTGTATTAAATTTATGATTTAAATAGGTTTTCTTTTCATTTCTAATAGGCAAGGTTACGAGATTTCTTAAATACTTATAATCATCCCAATGTGCTTGTCGTTTAGATTTTTTAAAACTCTTATATGTAGCATATCATAATGTTATTATGTATCTTATATTATTAGGAATCCATGGAGCTTTCGGCTTATGAAATATTGAACGTTTAAGAGGCGCAAAAATATCAAATTTTTCTAAAACTTTATCACTAAAAAAATGAACTTTATCATCAATAGAATTTAAATCATAAATATGATGCCGAGATGTATTTCTAGAGTATTGCTCAAAACTATCAAAATCAAAATTAGAAAAATTACGAAATGTATGAACTACTGGTTGCTGCCTATTCATAGCCATAATAATATTACAATAAATCAGTTCATGATCTGAGAATGAATGAATTTTTTAGTACCAGACATTATTGCCAAGTCAGAATTACTGATAAGAATATGGTCTAATAAAAAAGCAGTTGAAGCTGTAATTCTTGTAGGCTCATTAATAAGTTGCTTCAGACCCACAGCTTCAAGTACGGAAATATATTCAATTGTTTTAATAGAATCAATTTGAAGAAAATCTATATTAAAGTCTCCGAGACAAATAAAATCCTCATAATTAAGTAGAATGTTACAAAAAATTTCCTCAGCTGCATTATTAAAATTATGATACCTTCTTCTGTGTTGTAAATAAATTGCACCAATCGCAATTTCTCTATTATCTAAATTTACATAAATCCATAACTGTTCAAATTCATAATAAAATGTAGTGTAAATAAACTTAAATCTAAAAATAGTTTTAATATATAATGCAATGCCACCACCAAAAGTAGGACGATCTTTACGAATCAACGAATAATTTTCTATATTAATAATGTTATTAGTTATGTTATCATTTAGAAAGGTTTCCATAATAAAAATTATATCATAATTATTACACAATATATGATTTTTAAAAATATTAAAATTATTCGTAAGTGATTGGGCGTTCATATGAACAACATTTAAAGAACTAATAATAGAAAATTGAAAAAATTATATAACAATAAGTGAATTAGTTCACAAATGCCTAAAATACAAAAGAAAAGGAAACTAATTGAAATTAAAATATTTTTCACTTGTTTATAGCGCAGCGGCTAGCACAATTAATTATCTATAGTAATAAATTCACTTACATTTTTAACAACAAATTTTCTCGATCCGCTTCTAACCCACAGGTTACCATCCATTGTCCATTCATTTTCCTTTTTATATTTCACTAAATCAGCTTTGTATACTGTTAGCCTTGGTCTAATCATATCTTCATAGATATGTATGCCCGTTCCTTTAAGCATCTTTTTATTAGCTAATACTGCTTTACGATACGATAACTAACAAATTTGACAAATATATGAGAGCCATTACCAATGTCTTTACCAACATGATATGAATGGCAATACAATTAATATCCAAATCTAATTTCAATTTTCTTTACACATATTCATTCACAGCGATTTAGTGCGTATTATCACCTTGTTTTTGTGCAATTCCAAAAATTCTCAAATTATTTACCTTTACAGAAATATTTTCCATAATTAATTCATCATTTTGATTCGACAATATATTTAATTTTTGCTGCATCTCGTTTATAATTGTATTTTGCTTATCAAACACCTTAGTAATTTTTTGTTCAACGATATCACTAACTATTTGAGCAATAATTGCTATAAGCGACATATCATTACTTTTTATTGATTGATTTAAAAGTCTAAATGTCTTGTACCCATGATTGAGTAAGTACCATATTCGCTATAAATAAATAGTATTTTAACAATAACGAAATATTATAATAGCTGCTGCACAGAATCATGTTACTCACACATTGATTTCATATATACAAATCCAAATCAATTAAACTAGATATTAAATAACTTCCAAAAATAAATTTTCAATCACATAAATGTCAAAAAAAATATGAAATGTCAAAAATAAATATATCAAAAAGAATCCAAAATTTCTATTAAAAATCAATTGCAACTTCATACAAACAGTACACGTTGAAGAATGAGCTTCAATAGTCACTTCCAAAGTATACAAATAAAAATTTACAAATTAATTTTGCCAAATTAACGTTATTGTTTCGGTGACAATTTTTTTTGCGTGTATACACACATACAATGAAACTTTTTTAAACAAAACTTCAACTATCCAATCAATTACCATGTGTTACATACTAGAAAAAAAAAACATAGTTGTTAATTTATAAAGGTGAGAAAAGTGAACTACAATGAAGTAAGTCTGTAGCAGTTTTTGCTTCTTGGATTGACTTAGTTTTGTAATATTTTCTAAAATAAAGGAATCAACTTGCAGCGATCTAAGCCAGTCATAGTATTCAAAAGGGATTCGTTTATATCAGAAGTTTAATTGGAAAGGTCTATTATAAAAATATTTTTGCGGAACCCCATATCGTTAGGTTAAAGTGCAAAACTTCTGTCTCCAAATTGTGCATTTTTCAAGATAATCTAAACACATAATTATGTTGTGATTAGGCATTTGACACTATAATTTAAAGTCTAATTGATTTTACTTATCATGAGAAATATATGCTATAAGGTGTTGTTATTCTTAGGTTTGTATAATTTTGAATACTATGTTTAAAAGGAGTTTATAGCAACGTAAATTCAAACCTCAATATTTTAGATGGATGTAGCAAAAAAATAAAAATACTATTTTGTTACAAAACATGTTTAATGGAAAATTAGTAATAGAAAATTCAAATAAATTATCATTCATATAAAAGGCTATCAAGTTAATTATGAAACTTCACAGGAAAAATAGATTTTAATTATTGTAAATATTCATATTTTGTAGGCTTAATGTTTAAACATTCATATTCTAGTTGTTCTAAACTTTCATAGGTTTTTCTGACGTTGTTCTCTTTTCTGTGTCTCAATTTATAAAAAATATGCCCTTTTGACGTATATAACGGTGCACGAATATCAGTGACGTAAGGTCTTTTTGCTTTTTACTTGGACGTATGCTTTTATAAAAGTTAACCTCCTCAAATGACTTAAATATTCTACCCTATATAGTTAAAGATTACGTCTTGCAGATCTGTAAACATCACAATACTCAGCCGGAATTCTATTTTTTAGTTTTCGTTTTATCGTTGAGTGTATTACATCCATCCCTATCGGTGTGGGAACGCTATGTAAAAAAGGGCATTTCTTGAAACCTGTACGTCAGCAGCCGTTTGAGACGCGTTTACTCACTTCTAGATACTGTAACAAAATTACAGACGGCAATAATTTTATAGAAAATTCTAGAACATTTAGGAATACTGTAAGAGGTTTCTTAGAACTGAAATGATTAGTGTAATCTATGAATAACTCATTACCGTAACAGATATCTATCTAAATACATTCAAGGTCAGAAATGAGTCATGGTATTGCAAATTATTACATCATTGTGATGAATTATTTTATTGCTTACTAATATAGAATTTTCTAGACTTCTTTTTATATAAATAGCAGACTAAATTCCCTTAGTTTTTAGTTTTATTGTTAGTAGCTATTATACATAAATAGAAATATAAACGTTTATTACTATATATTGTAAAATACATGTTTAGGTAAATAACCGTAAATAAATAACCATATTCCAGTGAATCTAAACAAAGACTTTTAAACAATTAACTTGTTTCGTTACAATATTTCTACATCATGTCTATCTTGTAGTATCAGACAAAACTTATCAGTGGACAGTGGGCAGTAAATTATAATATTACGCTCTCATTGCTTATCGGCAACTAATAGATTAGGTATAACACATTATGTACAATAAACTTTGCTGTGATTGTGGCAAACCTTCTAAACTAAGTCGTTCTTCACTTCCGTGATAGAAATAACAGCAACCGTCTTAGGTGGATAAGTTAAAGTAACACAAGCTGTAAACACACACCTTTTTTTTGTAATGTAGGCTTGATATTTTGATTTTGACGACAGCTAAACTGCCTAGAACTTCACCGAAAAGAAAACAAACCTTTCATCTCTCTTATCTTTAGCATTTTCAATTCTTGCGTCATCTTTTGGTTCAATCTGACGGACTGCGCATTTTTCGCACTGACCTTGTTTTGGTTCAAATATTTGCGTCTGTCAATGTATTATGGAATGTTGCTATAGAAAATACTTTGCAATTATACTCTTTGCACCAAACAGTTTGATAAAAGCTAAATAACTCCAATTTCGATTGTCATTAAGGGAAAAGACGAAATTTATTACTAGAACTTCTTCAATAGCCGCCAACTCGCCCTCATCATGTCATCACCACCATCTCGCCGAGGGAACAACTCGCCGCCGGTCAACTCGCCGCCGGTCAACTCGCCGCCGGTCAACTCGCCGCCGGTCAACTCGCCACCGTTCAACTCGTCGCCGCCAACCCTATCTGCCGCCGATGAAATCGCATATATTAGTGTCACATTAGATGAAACGATAAAGTCTATAAGTCGCCTTATAGTACAACAAAAATTGATTACTCAAATATAAAATCGATTAAGTTATACATTTAAAGCAGCTTGTTATAGGGGTTAGTAAATCTATAGTAGAGGTTAGATATACAAGCTATATAATATCTACACTGTTTTTGATATTTTCTTTGTTTTTGGTTTTTAAATAAACTATTATTCGTCTATTTATACACACGCATATACACGTTACTTAGCAGCTGTTAATTATCGTTGTTCCATCTCAAAATTATGAGCGATCCTTCTCAAATACTCGATGATATCTTGGCGGTCGTAGTTATTTACAATGGATAAAATTCCCGCATCAACGTCTCTGAACCGTGTCAATTTCCTGCTGGGGTTATACCCAGCAATCAATTGTTCGTAAAACAAATCTTAAGCATGTCTGCTTTTTCCACGGAAGAATATTTGCTCTTCCTATGCACAAAATATTTAAAAATATACTCCGACATGCATTTAATGACCCATCATTTTTCTTAGATTAAATTCTATAGACTCATACCTTTGCAATTGATGTGCATTATTTCAATCACGAAATCGTTTTTAATGAAAAACTTTTGCCTGCCATGTAAAATTCCAAAACGTGTAAGAAATCATTTTTAGTTCTTTTTGTTCAAATTGTGAACATTTAAATACACTCTTTGAATTACTGTTGCATTTAAAACGTATTTTAATGGTCCGTGCTTCCTTTGATACTTGTTTTCACTTTCCTACAAATGTATTCATTTCCCCCACACTCAGCATCATTTTTACGTTGTTTCCCATTTATTTTTGCTGTGCAATTGACCTTGTTTACTTCAATGTGTTTTTCTTCACTAACCTCATAGTCATCTGAATCCCAGTACTGTTGATACCAATGGGTGTACTATAACTTCTTCCCCTTCATCACTTATATAATCGTTATTCGCAGTTAAATCAATAATAGCTTCTGAATTTAATTCTTCTTTACTAGGATTATTTTTATTGGTAGGATATCTGATAAGTTATTCTCTTAAATACGTCAATTCTTCTTGATTAGTCTGAATTACATTGTAAACCTGTTAGTTCTTCACCAGCAAGTGGATATTCACAACCTACATTATTGATAAACTTTAACTCTTCATTTTCAACAAATTCTATAGGACCAGAATTAATTAACATAGAAGGTTTAGTAGAAATTTCTTTTAAAAGTTACGCCATTATTTTACCTAATCGACGGCATCTTGACATCTTTGATATTATGGAAATCAACAATGGAAACTAATAAACGTTAACATAATACATTGTACTCTTATGTAATATAATAGTATTATTATTTAGATTTAGAATTTTTAATTAATAATATTTCCATTTTATAATCGAACTTCCCGCACCTGACAAGTTTATATCCTAGCAGTGACAAAATAGGAACTCGATAACTCCATCTGAATATAACGAAAGCCGATTTTCCTCACATTAATGATAGACTTACAGCTGGCAATAAAATTATTTTAAATAACAAATAAAAATTCAGTGAAGACAAATAGAAAAACGTTTTCAGAATAATTCTTTTTCTGATAACATGCATTATTGTAACTGTCAATGCAATTATAGTGGGCCTCTATGGAGTTGGCAGTTTTGTATTGTACTGGTTTCAAACAATAAACTTAGCAGTTTTTTGTATTTGTTGCTTTTATGAAACAGAAGTGAATATAGTACTTTTACTAATCGATGTATTATAAAATTGTCATTAGATAACTTAAAAATATGATTTTCATAATATATAGAGTTAACAAATTTACACTTTAGTTTAATTAACGAATTTTAGTTTTACTTAAACACGATAGTTTTTAGTTCAACGTAAATATTTTTAATTATGTAATTACGTTTAGTATTTCTTACAAATATGTTTGTAGTACCATAAGGTTAAAATATACTGATTAATTAAACTAGTACACTTATAGTTAACTATAAATTACCAATTTTATTTAAAAATGCTTGAATTTCATAGAATAAGTGATTCCTCTGAGAGGATTAAACTCATAAAAAGTTTACCTCTTACATCCATACATATAACTAACTTAAAAAGCACTTTCTTAACAGTGTACGGTAAAATAATATCTTCCTAACATTTACTTAAAGAGGAACGTTTTCCTGTTTAAAATGTTTCAGAATCATTGAGATGACAAGTAATAACCACCTGTGTTCATAGCAATTTTAATTTCGGTGAAATTTCATTAAACTAATCTAAGGTATTCGTTAAATTTTCCTTAGTTCTAGATTTTTAGCATTAAACATGTGTAACAAATAAAATAAAGATACATGAATGATAACACTAGTTAATATACAAACTTTATTGCATCGCTTCTTAAATGACAGTTAATTCACCCTTCAACAGGCTTTATGGTTGTATTAATAATTTATTCCCATTACTCACCTTAATTAATCATTTGTCAATATGCTCACTGCTTCTTTTCGAATATTTTCCACATTAAAATTAGTAGAATTTCTGAGATTAAGTTTTAGTTGAAATCTAAATCGGTTTTGTTACCAACACATGGAAAACGGAAACTTGGCTACTTCGGTTAACTTTTTATTGTTCAAAGTGTTTCCAAATAATAATAAAATTGTAGATAAGCAGGTATATTGATGAGGGCACTTTTTGGATGTTGAATCTGTTAAACCAGTTACTGTAATTGAAGGTTATATGGACATTATAGGTAAAGAAGGACTAAATACAGATAATATAATGATTAGAAATAATAATTGCACGGTCAACATACAAGTTACAGAATAAATTGGCGAAAGGATGACTAGGTAATCAAAATTGAATAATTAATTTACAGTATCAAATTAATACAGGTTACCACAGTATCTAATATGAGTAATTAATTGAACGAGTATCTTTCTAGGAAATCCAAGATAAAAGCCTCTAGAAAAAACAGTTTTAGTAAAAACTGATTGCAATTAATTAACTCGAAAGTATCAATCTAGTGATTCTAGCTTAGACACCGTCAAATAATCATCCAATTGCAAGATATATTAATGCAGTTCAATAATCGCTAAGTTTTCTGATTTTAAAAATGAGCCAATTCTGTGTTCTAATATGTAATATGTAATATCGATAGAACTATAGTTGTTAAATTAACCAAAATGCATTACGAAAAAATATCTGCTGAAATATAATACCATAAACCCCATTTTAACCGCTTTACCTTTTAAATAAATATCCCATATTTATACAATTTATTCAAGTAATATGGTTATTATATTGGTAATTGTCAGCAATACCTTTAATCATTCTAGGCGGTATTCCCATAATTATAAAACTTCTGCTTAAGTATGGTTATTTTATTATAAATAACAAGTAATAACTGCTTAACCGGTTATCAAACTGTAATACTTATTTATTTCAAACCTCGATTTTATTTTTATTCTACTCCCTATATCTTTCAAACTTTACGCGACCTATTGAATGCAAACACTAATTACTGATAATCTTCTGTTAGATTAACTAATGAAACATTTTGTTTATCACCATTTAAAATTTAACACATGGTGTTCTACTATCATTAATGTTTTTTACTTATAATAAATATTTAAACAATTTAAATACAATTGTTAATAGAATACTATTGAAAACGTTGCATTAACTAATGTAATATGCCTTGCAATGGTAATAATTTTTAATTATATATGTTTATTAATTTAATTACATTTAGTTTTAAGTTGAACATCGTGTTTGTATAATAATGGAGAGATTAGCTAAGATCGAAGGTAAGTTCCTCATAAAATCAATATCTTATCTTAAATCGCAAGTTGAAATGGGTTAAGGACATTTTGATTCTAAAACGTAATAAACAAAACAAATGCCAGTTGAAGTGCTTTGATTTTGTTTTTATAAGACCTAAATTGAGTGTAAATTAAAATCGTAGATGTAATAATAAAGAAATGTCTTGTAACAATGAAGAATCCTTTAGAATTTTGCGAATTTTAAAAATTAAAATGGACCAAAATGTAAATTAACAAAATTATGGTACTTATAAAAATATGGATATGGTCTTTAAGTATAATTAGATATGTTTGAATAGATATTATGTGTTAAATTATTGTCTCCATAAAATACGAACGAATAAAATTGTAGATCATTATGTATTGATATAGGTTATTTTTACACAAACAAACAAATACAAATGCAGTAAGTTGATATTATTGAGTAATATGTTATTTCCTCACTTACATGTGGGTTAAAATTGGAATATCGTCTAGACATTCATTTGTGCACACACTTTTCGGAAGTTCTCCAACAGTGGGCATTTTCAATTGTTTCCAAAAAGTCTTCAATTTTATGGAATTTTCTTGTTAATGGATGTAGTTGGGTCTCAACAGTACTGTGTCCAAGTTTGTCGTTAGATTTTAAAATCACCCTGTATAACTATGAAAGGCTTCACCTAGTTTACATAAAGTAAACAACCGATAGTTAAAAGTACGCACAATTAGCACTTAAAACTCCTTGAAATACGTTATATTTCTGTCAAATAGCTTCTTTGGAAGGATAGAACCATAGCTAATATGCTACTTTGATATGCTAGTAAGACATTTACTAAGAGAGCTTTTAGAAATTTTAATTTGAAATATTATTTTTAATCCCATTTAACAAACACATATATGATATAAAATTTAACCGTACGTTCTTATTAATTTATAAAATATCAAATTTCTTTTAGTGGCTGCCCAGGAATGAATATAAGAATCAATGTTAGATATCGACAACTACTTCTGAAAATTAAAAATCCTGACAAAACAAATACTACGATTTCGACGCTTTTCGTCATTTTAAACTTGATATGTTATTGTGTATGCAACCAATTTAACAAGGAATACTTGATCAGTTAAGCTTCTTGTTTAATAATAAGTAAACATACTCATTAGATGTAGTCAAACAATTGATGACAAAGTGAAGTCTATTTATTTTATTTTCATTCTCCAATATAAAGGTAACTATATTTCATAACCTTCTTGATATGTAATTTTTATTTTTATAAATTTTACAGACGTTCAATTTATAGCATTCATATTTCTTCAATAATTCAGTTTAAATCAAAAAATTTCACACATTAATAAGAATGTTTGATTTAATGTACAAAGTATAATCGTAATTGCTTAGAACTTAGAATGTTATATATATATATATATATATATATATATATATATATATATATATATA
>JAHWXV010555271.1:0-10496 GCA_024586415.1 Phrixothrix hirtus | reverse complement strand
TTGTAATAACATTAATTATCAACAAGTAAAAGAACAAAAATAAAGTAAATAATGACAGAATTTATGACAATCAAAAGGATATCTGAAATGCTTTTTATAGGTTAAAGCTAACATGTAATTATTCGACGGTGCCTCGTATATAGCGAGTACAGTACAACACTAACTTAATTCTAAATAGTTTAGCATCAGCATATAAATTAATTAGACCAGAATTATCTATCAAATGACATAAAAAGATAAGATCTGTTAACATAAAAGTAAATTCAAAGAGTTGAAAAAAATGTTAAATGTTTATCAAAAGAGTAATTATAATAACAGCGTCAGTTTAATTTACCAATAACAGTTAAGCTGTAAAATCAGTAGGTTATGAACCCGAGTTAAATAAAAGAAATACACACAATTATACGCTATCCAATTATGCAAAAGGGAATCTCAATTTATTAAATATGTGCGTAAAATTTATATTATTTCCAAATTGTTTCGTACAAACTTACATAATATGGACGTAAACATAAAAATTCCTTAGATACACTATAGATGCTATCATTGAAATTAATTTAAGTCTGCATATTAGAGATTGCAAGTGAAAGCTGCTTTTAGCTCAAAGGTCTCAAATATATTAGTATTTTTATAGATAAGCGAGATTTTGAAACGTTTGAGATTAATCCTAAATATCAAAGAGCGTCAATTTTAAAGATAAGAAAATTTTGAAATACAAAATGCCTGAGACTGTACTTCTGTGAGGTAACTAATTCACTCAGTCATGTGATTAGGTAGAAGATAAAGATAGCACTAGTAAATGGGAAAGTAAAATCTTGGAATAAAAGCACATTTTTTTTCAGAAAGCATAAATTTTGTTTGAAAAATAATAGCGATGTGGGCGAACGGCGATCGCAGCGACTAGACGCAGATTTAAGTTGAACTATAGAAAGATGTGGTTCTGTGCGCATACATTTCTCAACTCTAACAGCCAATATTATAAAAAATTAGCAAATAATCCACACCTTCTTTATTTTGATACACTACCTTTACATTAATTTATTGATTATTGTATAGAAATTGGTTCTTGGAACAGCCACTATTTTAACAGTTGGGGTTAACCTAGAATATTTCAAGAACTCGTTTTATATAAAAGTACCGTTAACTATGAGAACTTTAATCTCAAAATCAGCTGTTGCGATCTTTAAATGTAAATATTTCTGAATCTATAGACTATCCGTAATTTGATTTTTTATGATGCGTTCAAATATCTAAATTATCAATTTATTTTTATAAACTATTTTTATATTTAGATATTCTCCACCAAGTGCAGTATGAAGTTTTTGTAATATTTCTAGTTAATATTAATTACAAATTAAACACAATAATTTATGTCAATCTTCCACAAGTTTTCCACTAGTTCTGATTTAAACTTGTTAAAGCTGATACAAAATTAATTAATACTAGCAATAATTTCAATAGCAAAAATTTTAAATTTAAGCTACTGTTGCATAATTATCCTTATTTCTGTAAAACTTAAATATATTTCCAAAAAAAACATGTAATCATTGATCCAGTAATTTTAAATTTGTTGTATCAAGACATATATCCGCTATATTTATCAAACAGCATTTGATAATAATTTACGTATCAAATTATTTTCTGTAACAATTAAAATACAATGCCAAAACTTCTTATCAGTAAAGCTATAAATTACTTACGCTATATCTATTTGAATGAAACTCGATCTCTACGGTTGAATATTTTTTACATTACTAATTAACAATTTATTTGACAACGCGGTTTTATCATAGCTTCTCTGTAACAGCGATTACAATTGAAATAATTTACACAGAAATACAACTTTGTGATTCGTGACTCACGGGTTTGAGTTTTTAAACCACAATTTAAACTAGGTCAGTATTTTATTTGACAGAAATGTATATCAGAAATTAATTCTAAGGATTTTTATTAAAAATCGTTTCTTGTGTATGCTTCTTTTAAGCTTTATTTTATTTTTAACAAAATGTCCTAGTCTTGAATAACAATTTGATGTAAAGTTTATGGTTATGGTATTACATTGTAACGTTTTTGAATAACTTTTGCGTTTTAAATTTTATTGGGGATACAAAATAATAATTTATAATCTTAGTTAATCAATTTAACAATTTAATTAAACACAAATTTGATTCTTTTGACATTCAAAACTATTTAATATAAGTTTTGTTAAATTTTTTTATACTGACTAATTATTAATTTTAGTTTCTGTACAGTCGTTTCGTTCTAATGGACATTTATATGTAAATTATTTCTCAGCTATCTTACTTATTAATAAAGTTATGGCTTTGCAGTTTAAAAATTTAAAATTATCGTTACTTTAGGTATGCCAGTAATTTAACAAAGTAATCAATTTGTTTAAATTATTTGAATAACTACTAATTCTTTAGCACTCTCTATTATGAGTTAACTTGAAGGTTGTTTAAAAATTCAATTTTTAATAAATAATTATTTTCTGTTCAAAATAATCTTTTACTGTACACCATTAGCATTTTTATAAGGAAGAAACTAGGAAATAAATATTTCTTAAATACTTGGTACAGAATTAGTTGTTCTTCAAATAATTTAAACAAATTGATTATATGTTAAATAACTGGCATGCCCAAAGTAATGCTAATTTAAAATTTTTAAACTACAAAACCATAACGTTATTAATAAGTAAGATATCTGAGAAATAATTTAATGTAATGTCCATTAGAACGAATCATCTGTACATGCTCTTAACAATCTTATTTGGATTCCTTTTACTTCGGAGTTAATTACTTAACTCACTGTTATATTGCTTTAAAATTTATCAATACAAAAATTTGAAAAATGTTGACCAAGCTAGGATTTGAACCTCGAACTTTCCACGTGTACAAACTGAGCACTTTATTGTAATTACAAGAGAAAAATCTTGCATATACTGGGTGCCCCACAGCGTCCATTTATTAAGCGTACGTAAAGAACAAATAAAATTATTAAGCTAAAAATTAAGATTGACTAAAACAGTATAGGCACTATTAATTAATAGTTATTTGTTTATCTAGGTAGAAAAGTAACACTTTTGCTACCGCGGTTGAAGCGAGAAGCCGAGGCTAGGAAAACAAGTCAAGGCAGCAAAGTGATTTCTGCTAATTATTTTTTTTAAAATTATTAGTATAACAAATATCATATCTACTACAACGTAGGTTTTTTATTTACTTACCTAATCCCAATTGCAAATTATTAATTAGGTATATAGAAAGTACTAAATTTTTAAAAATTACTTTTATGTAAACAACTTGTAATGATCCTGTACAGCGTACTGGGCTGGTGTAAAGGGAGTCACATACATAAACTTATAAAATACATGGTAAAAACTGTAACTTTTCGTACCACTGGCCTACTGACTATGTTGATTGTCACGTTCTGATATATTTTCTGAAGTATTGTGATAGTCATAGTAACGCTACGATTATGCTTAACGATACTAGCACTGTTATGAAACGGAATAAAAGTTATATAGTTATAGTTAGCACAAAAAATAGTGTGCAACACACGATCGTTAAATATCTTAGTACAACATGTCACGAAAATTAGCAAGACTCGACACCTCGGGTCTCGTTTTTCTAACTTCCTCTCAGCTTGTTATAAGGTAATGTACTATAATAAGATCAAATTTTCCGTTACAGTTTCATGGTTTTCTTAAGAATAATTTTTGTGTTTTTAATATTTTAATGAAGTTGGATTAAAGAAATTAAGTTAAGCTTATTATTTAATCAAATATTAGTTGATTGTTTTAATAAATAAAGGTAAGATACAAACTGTAAAAATGTATTTCCAATTCATCTTTTTGGTTATACTAAAAATATATATTTGTTGGCAAATAAATTTATTTTATTTAATTTCTGAACAATGGAGAACATAATAAAGAAGATTACTCACTGTCACATTTATTTTGTCGGTGGCCCAAGGCACAATATCAATTAGGCCTGAATATGCTATTAATTGTAAGGCAGGTTCGATTAACGAACCGCCACTTAGGCATGTTAAACCCAGTGTACCAACTGCCCGTTGAACTATTCCTGAAGTCCTGAAATTTTTAGAAACCTCAGTATCTTGTATGGGGGAGCATTTAGGATTTCGTTGGGTTCAAGGAATTGAGGCTCAAAAATACAGTGACGGATATTCCCCAAAGCTGGGCAATCTTATAATAGGTGAAATGATGTCTCATCGTCTTCATTACACTTCCTACACAGAGGATCCTATTGGACTCCATTTGTGGTTAGGTCTTTTTTGATGTATGGTCTGTTAGGAGGCCAGTGTAAGCTCGGATTTCTTTCCTGCTTAACAAAAGTAGGAACAGAGTTTGTTTAGACGCTGGACCTAAAATTAGAACCCTAGACTGTCTAAAGGTTTGTTTGTCCCAACATTATTTGAACCTTAAGAACAGGTCGGCCTCAATGGTGGATTTAATAAGGGAGTCAGGTAAGCCGGCTTGGGGGCAGCTGTTTACATAGCAGTACATGCCCTCGCCAACAAATTTGCTTTTTCATTACTTGTATGCCCCTGATGGTTAGAAATCCAGCAAATAGTTACTTTGTTGCTCCTATATGCTAGAGTCTGAAGTTTCTGCCTGCATTCCCACACCAATCTAGATGATATGGTGGGGTTCGATAGGGCCTTTACAACACCTCGACTGTCACTGAAGATAGTAAGGTGTAGGTTGTGACACTTCCTACTCATGCATTTTTCTGCGCAGGCAGAAATTGCATATATTTCATTCTGAAACACAGAAGCATGGTGCCCTAATAGAAAGGTTACTTTCATTTTGGGAGATTTGCTGAAAATACCTCCTCCAGCAAAACTGCTCGACTTTGTCCCATCCGTAAACCAGATCAGGTCTTGGCGATCGAGCAGTTTCTAAGGATCATTAGTCCGATCCACCCTACTGGGGATTTCTCTGGAAACTAGAGTGTTGACGGTCCTGACTGGAGTAATACGATCGCTTGCACCCAGGGTAAGCTCGATAAGCTATCAGTGATTGAAGTGTGCCCTCAGCTGTAGCCCCCATCTTGCCATCGCTCAAATTGAAGCAGTCTGGATGTAGCTCTCATTGACTCCGTTCGTACTAGAAGGCACAAGGGAGGCAAATCAAGCAACGCATTTAGACATCCCGTTGGTGTTGTTCTTAGGGAGTTACCGATTCTTAAGCATGCCATATGTTGTACTTTGTTGATGTGGGTGTAGTTGCTTTGGTTCCTAACATCCGGCCATCAAACAAGTACTGCAAAAATTAAGGCTGGTTTGACCACCGCCGTATACATTTGTTGTATCACTTTGGGAGTCAAGCCCTTTGTAACCCTATAGCTGCGGCGGCACATCCAAAAGATCGCCGTCACTTTCTTTGCTCTTTCCAGTATGTGGTATTTCCATGTTAGTCTTTGGTCAAGAGTTACGCCCAAATATTTAACATTAGAATCCCGACATGTGGTTTTTTGTTTGATAAAGAGAGGTACTTGAATAAAATCCTCTTTCTGGTAAAGGACACTACCTTCGTTTTGCTGGGATTGATAACCAGCAGATGAAGGTTGGCCCAGTTAGTAACTATGTGTAGGGCATCTGAGGTGACGTCCCTGATGGTAGATTCAAATTTCCCAATGGTATGTAAGACGCTATCATCTGCGTAACCCTGAGCAAAAAATCCTTTAGAATTGAATGCCCTTAATAGGCTGCCAACTACTAAATTCCATAATAGTATTGGACAGGCTTTTGTAGCTGAGACTTATATTGCAACGATTTAGGGTCGCTGTAAAAGTCCTACCCTCAATCAAGTTTCTTATTCACAACAATATGTTGGGATATGCATCACGATAGGAGGCAGCTGAGTGTATAGAGTCGAATATAACATTATCAAATACCCCTTAGATATCTAGTAAAACTCCCAGGCTAATCTGTTTGTGAGCTAGCACCTTTTCGGTCATGTAAACAAGCTCGTGGGGACTGTTTCTACAGACTTGCCTAGTTGGTGATGATCCAGAGGAGAGTCCTTCAGCACCACACTACGTATGTGTTCCGCAATCACCTTTCCATTCCTTTCAGTAGAAATAATGTCAACCTGATTGGGCAAAATGCTTTAGCTTCTTCGTAAGAAGACCTACCAGTTTTGGGTAAGAAGACTTACCTGGATTGACGCCAGGCTTGTGGAATATAACTTAGTACCAAGCTGGTTCTGTAAAGTTTTAAGAGGTAACAATCAAGAAGATAAATTCCCTCTCGAAGTAAAGCAGGATATATACCATCACTGCCTGGCGATTTGCAAGATTTAAAGCTATTTATCACCCCCCTTACTTTAGGTAAGGTTAGCACTCTGGTAGCATATTTCCATCTAGAGATACAAGCTCTGCAGACGTTATCATGACCCGTAGATACATTATCTGATTTATCTCCTGTAAAATTAGTATTAAGTGATAACTTTGGAGTTTCCTCATCTGAGGCAGTACGGTAGCCCGAAGGGAGTTTTAAAGATCCCAATTTGCATTTGGGGTTACGTTTGTGGGCCTTTGTGTTGCCTTAGCAGAGAGCCAATGCCCTCACAAAAAGATTTCTAAGCTTTCCTCTTATTACGGCGAATTGCCGATTTATAATTTGTCGTGCAGATACCAAAGGCTTCCCAGTCAGCGACTGAATTAGTCTTTCCGACCATATTATAGAGATGTCTGGTTTCTTTCTAGAGAACGTCCTAAGTGTGATCCCGCCACGGTTCCGCTGTTCGCGCGGGAGAAGTTCACACAGGACAGTTCTCCTCAACTGGCTTGATTAATACAGTCTTCAAGAGATCTGCAGTTAGGCCTATTGAGTCATTAATCTGATTAGTCAGCGTATCCATACACTGAGCGAATCCCCGTAGGAGTTCCCATCAGTGGGTGTTGGATACCTCCTCTGGCGAGGTTGTAAGATTTGGTTGAATTCCATTTGGAACTTAATATACTTACGGTCCGAGAGTGAAGATTCTTGAGAGACCTGCCACCTGGTAATTGTTTGTAAGATTCCAAAAAAGCAAAGTGTGATATCAAGTACTTCCTTTCTTCTGTCTGTGGCAAACGTGGGTCCACTGCCTTGGTTGGCAATGTAAAAGTTGATTGTGGTGAGGTATTCTAATAAATGGGTTCCTCTTCCATTGATGTTGGTCCTGTCCCACCGAATGTGGTGAGCATTAGCGTCACATCCAATAAGGAACTCCTTTTGGTTTCCTTTACAGAATTGAATTAGATCCCTTAACTCCTTAGATGGATGTGGGTCTATTGAATTGATGCAAGATAGGCGGAGCACATAACTAGCTCTTTCCTGCCCTCTTGCGTCATCAAATATACAGTTACTGAAACTAGGTCCCTGCTGAAAAAATGTTTTAGAGGGCTGGCGAGTATGTAACTATCAACATAAATACAAGCCCTACGATTTGGAATAGAAGTACATTAAAAAATATTACGCTTATTGCTAATAATACCCGCAACTGATCCGCGGTGACATCATGGTTCTTATATGAAGGATATGTATATGCAGCTTACTGCTAAATTCCTGCCAAAGAGATTGCTGGTCGCAAGTTAATTTGTTCCAGTTGGAGGTTCGTCACTGGCATTAAAACTGTGAAGAACGCTCGTCCGTGTACACAAGTGACACAGATCCGGTGTCCTTACCTTTGGTGTCGAGCAGCAGGAAGGTTACTCGTCCTTAAGACAGGAACGGTGCGAAGCTGCATGCTTTAACGACTTTCAGAGAGGATTCGTCAATGCCCAAATTCAGCTTAATTCCCTTAGGGGAATCTTGCGTCTTTCGTTCATAGACCTTCCACAATTCGGATCTCACGACAGTGTTTTTCCTAGCCAGGCGTCGCAGTAAGGATTCGGTGTCCTCGTGCGGTCCCGATATCCAAACTGCAACTTTTCTGAGCTTAGTGCAAAACACACCATCGCAGTGAGTTTCTTCCCCTCCTTTGAGGTAAGAGCAAGCGCAACCTTTAAAAGTTACTCTTTACTCATCGGCACAGGTCATCACGATGGTTCCCTAAATGAGTTGTGTGTTGTAGAAGCGAGGAATAAGTTCCCGAAGAGGTACCCTATCCAGCTCATCCACAACTTCATATGTTACATCCCATTTCTGTTCTGCAGAGATCACCGCTTCAGGGTAGCCGCTCAAATGAATGGACACACTGAGCGTGGACTTCACAGCCCTATCTTAGGAAACTTGTTGACAAGTTCTTTTCTGAAGCGCTTTAGCATCAGGTTGTGTGTCATCTACAGAGCTTGGGTTCTCTGTTTCCTGCCGCCTTGGATTCCGCAAGAGTGCGGTCTGCGAAGAGCCCACCACAGTCTGACCATCAGCCGCATTCGCTCTCTTGAGTCTCCTCCTTTCGGCTCCAGACAGCTTTGGTTGATTAGATCTATTGAACTTTCTAGCCCAACCTGTAGAGATTGTCGAAGCCCTCTCGTTAGATAGTAGAGGTTCTGCCGAGTTAGCGCCATCTGGATCAATAAAAAGTGTTTCTGTTAATGGTTTCATCATTGTTCGCACGAGTCTTCAGTAAATAAGTTGTCGATTCCCCCAGAGCCTGATTAGAGTAACAAGGTAACTTAATACAACGAAGTTCCACCTGGTGTCCCGAGGTTGATCGCTTGAAGGGGATCTGCTCTTTCCCTATGCAACCCCCGCCGCACATCATAACTTGGGATTAGAAGTTTGTTAAGTGATTATCTTCACGTGATCCAGGCGGTAAAGCTCATCTAGCTAGGAATACACCCAGACTAGTGTTGTCACGCTCTCGCCTTGACATACAAATATTTGTTTCTATTTCGTTTATATTTGTTTAGGTACGTTTTGTATATACCTGTGTATAATTTATTTTAAGATAAATACGTATAGAATTTTTAGTATTAAATAATCAAAATTCATTTTCGTGAGTATTTAGATATATTTATCCTAATGAATAATAATTCTTTCAGTTATGTTAGTATTTAAAAACAACGGTTACTTCTAATTAATTTGAATAGTTTAGAGGATTCCTTTCCAACAATTTATATATCCAGTAAGTATCGCTATCTGACGTGAAGGTTTGGAAATATAAAAATTTGCTTTAAAACTTTAAATTCGATAGAATACAATTTCTTATCTTTTACTTTTTTGTTAAGTTTTGGGTGTGGACGCCTTGATCGAACACTTGTTACTTTTCTTTACTAAGGTTTAAACGCACAATGTGACGAATTAGAATTTCTTACACTTATTGTTAAAAAAAGGAGTTGTTCATATTTGATACAACGGTAAGCTCTAATTAATCTTCTTTATCTCATAAATAATTCGTTTTTGATCTGCTCTTTTTAGCTTGACTGGTAGGACCTTACACATCTGTCCCTAATTAATACCATGGGCTGTGCTGGCTTCGGGAGTTAGATTTATTGTAAGATGGCGATGTAGCGCATGCTGCTCATTAAGCCTTTCTGTTACCTGCTGTACTGACGAATGGATTTCTTAAGGTTTATAAAAATTTTAATTTGCTAGTCTTTATCTACGTGTTCACCGTATTATGAGCATACAGACAAAACGATCCTTATAAATCACTAAATAATTTTTAAATATTTTATACGTCGATAATGAGTTACCTCCCTTAATGCCAACTGTACAGACGTTATCTATAACTTTGAGTCATGACCTGTACAACATGTGCTAGTTTCGATAAGTTTCAAGGAATAAAAGTTCTACGTTAAATTTGCTGGTGTTTAAATATAAAATTTTCTATAAATTTCATGTATTGTAGACGAAATTAATTGTTAACTTCAGTTTTAAATATACTTATTATGTAAAATAATTGCGTCGATATTAGCTTACTTTTCAAAATTATATACTCCCATTTCAATGCTAATTCATAGCTTTTCAATCATTACAAGATATAAGATTATAATATTTACGATCTATTTAAAGCTTTATTTTAAGTTGTTTTCAGAGAAAGGATGTTAAATTCTAACTCTTTTGTGAATTAATTGTTAATTATATCTAGTCTACAATAGAACGGACTTACTTTAGATGATTTTTTTGATATCTTTGTTGCGTGCATTGCTTAGCTCACTCCTGCGAGTATTTATGTTACCGTCAATTTTTATGAATTTTACTTTAAATTTGCTGACGCCCTTATTCTTAACTTTTATTAAGTAATTAATTATATCTATCAATATTTTGTATTATTTTAACCTTTTTGGTTAACGAACCTATTGATCATTGCACCTTTTCTTATGTAACCATTTTATTTAAATTTAAAGAAACGTAATATCATATTCAGTAGATACGAGGTCTTAACTAAATATTCTAGGTTAGCTTTGATCTATAAAAATCATTTCATTTATCCTTTTGCTTGTTAAATGCGTCCTTAACGAGGATATTAAATACCGTTAATACCTTATCAAATTTTTTTGTACCTAATGATGTTATGCTATATATATATATATATATAT
>JAHWXV010555058.1:0-11310 GCA_024586415.1 Phrixothrix hirtus | reverse complement strand
ACGCCAAATTTGACAGCCTGTCAGAAAATACTAACAAGATGGCGAAGTGATGCCACTTTTGTCACGTGATGACATCTCCCCACTATTTTATCTCAATGATTCAGGTACTTGTATTGTGGAAAAATTCGATGTATAATAGTACGGTGAAACTGCACATGCGCGTAAATGCAATTTGAATTTTTCGTTAAAATTTGCTTGAACATTTCAAAATGAGACTTTAATGTTTTTTTTTTATTATTAATAATTATGTAATTGTAAAATATTTGTAAAAATTCAAACAACTTTAAAGTTTCGGTAAGTACAGTACAGCAGCGCAAATGATATTTGGCGGTATATGATACCGCCTTTTCGAGATTATATTAAAAAATGTTTTGAGTGGTAGCAATTTAAAAATTTGGTGAAAAATTACTAAACTCGTATTCCTAATTGAGTTTTTAAATGTTTAATACACTACTAGTAAGCATAAAAGTAGTAAAAATTTAATCTGTTACAAGTTTTTCAGGATAGGCGCATTAGCACCGTACTTTATGCATTCCCCACTCGTTCCCACTTGCCCCTTACAATTGCCACAGTTGTTTATTAATATTTTAGATAGGAATTCCGGGTCTAGTCCTCTCACGTCTCTGATATTATCATTAATTAAGGCAGTTGTTGAATTGACGAAGCAGATGTAGAAAAGTTCAGTAGTAGCTGCGTACCAGTAAGGTTGTATGCCATAAACCATATCAAAAATGGAATTGTGCAGTAATTTAGAATAACTGTAGGTGACCTTATAAAACTGATTCTCTCGTTTGTAATTCAGCAATAGATAATGAATAAATATTCAAAATAATATTAAAGTCAATTTGAAAAAGTACATAGTAAAACTTAAGAAATAAAGAAATCTAAACATTAAATTATTTAATGGGCAATAATATATACTTATTTTGTCATGCCTACTAGATTTTTTCTGAATCTAGGGGATTTCCACTACAAGTAGGTACGTTTAACGTGGCAAACATCACATTGATACAGGACTTTATCCGAGAAGAAGGTATGTTTTTTAAATTTTTTTCTGCTGAAAAATTTACCGACCTCGATCGGGTTTGAAGCCGTGTCCCTTGGAGGTAGAGGGAAACATGCTAACCACTACACCAATCGGGGCCGGCTACGTAAAAAGTGTATTTTCACGACTTTAAAGTAAAAAATTGACCTTCAGGGACTATGTTCAGAAACATATGCAACCTTTTAAGAAACGGAGTTTTAGTAATAAAGTTTCGATGTACGGGCAGACCACGTTCAGCTGTTTAGGTGGGGAACATTGAAGGAGTCAATACTGAAGAAGAACCTTATATATCAACGAGAAGACGTTCTAAGAAGTTAGAGTTGTCCCGATTATCCTTAAGACGAATTTTAAAATTTCTATAAAACAAGTTGTTGCAGGAATTGAAACCCATTTACCCGACACAACGTCTAAATTATGCAATTCGTATTTGAAAACTATTTCGTCAAGTCTGGCGAAGCGCATTTTCTTTTAAATGTCTTCGTCAATAAACAAAATTATTGTTTCTGAAGTATAAAAAATCTATAGAGTAACCCCGTACGCTATTTCTTCGAAAATGACGATGGTGCTGCTTTGGCGGTTAGTGGTGAGCAATATTGGACTATGAACGAATATTACTTACGTCCCGTAGTGAAAATCGTTTTGGCACCAACAGGATGGGGCTACTGCGTATACAGAGGACTGCAACGATATTCCTAAGGCAAGTATTTGGAAAACGGATAAGTTCAAAAATTGACTTGTCACCACATTCGCCTGCTTATCCAGTTCACTTTTACTTCCTGTACGTGTAGATTCCCCACTCGTTCCCACTTGCCCCTTACAATTGCCACAGTTGTTTATTAATATTTTAGATAGGAATGCCGGGTCTAGTCCTCTCACGTCTCTGATATTATCATTAATTAAGGCAGTTGTTGAATTGACGAAGCAGATGTAGAAAAGTTCAGCAGTAGCTGCGTACCAGTAAGGTTATATGCCATAAACCATATCCAAAATGGAATGAGTAAGGAGAATATCCACGCAGAACTTCTAATTTCTTCTTTCCAGGAAAGTCAAAATATATTTTCTCAATATTTTTGAAAAAGTCAAAGAAAATGTTCGGTTATGAAGGTTTCGGTGGATATAGTTCTGTACTCGAACAAATTTGTTGGAAAAACAGGGTTAAATATGAAAACGTTGTTTTTATAAAACATTTCTGTATAGTAAAGAACACGATGTATACCCAAGTGTCCCCATTCTCAATTAATGTTATTTATCGTTCATACCGGATGTCGGAGGATCTATGGAAAAGCGTTGCTACGATTTTAATTTAAAGGAAGCCAAAGCTACGATGTTACAACAGATGTTAAGGAGATCGTCTGTCCTTTCTTCTCGGTTTAAAATTCTCCTTACAGCACGTCGTAAACTAATGGCATATGGAAAAAAGTAAAATGTTAAAATTTTGAGTTTAAAAAAACTGTGAATGCTTGCGCCCGCTATCGTATTGCAGTCGCCCTAAGCGAACTAGCATTACGCTTTTGATGCTTGCGTATAACTACAAGGTCAGTGTAATTTTCACACCACAAAACTGAGATAACAATGTCAAACTGAAAGGAATTGGTTTTATATTTTGATTTGAGTTTGGTTATATCGTTACACAATAATAAAATAAAATGATTGAAACTATACGAGTAGATACATGACTAACAATTACAACCGAAAATGTTAAAGACGTCATTGATTCTGAAAACAGTTATAATAGATTTTTGCATTCCATCATTCGATGTATGATTTGTGTTTATAAATGTTGACTACAGATGATAACAAGTTGATAAATTTCCAGTAATTCTAGAGTAGGACAACTGGTTATTATGTAAAAACTGAGCAACGTAGGTTTCATGAAAACAGTTTGGAGTATACTATTAGCATTAACTGATACCCAAGTAAGGCTCACGCTGATTATTTACCGTTTGTTAAGTCTATGTTGACATTGCCAAGCTATTGTTTCAATCGGTTTGGAGTCGGCTAAAACAGAAATCGTGATTAATTCATCACGACAGACTGACTTATACTTACTCCTTTTCATGATTTTTTTATGATTGTACAGTTAAGATCGTGTTCTTAATCAACATGTAATCCTCTACATAATTGTCTCAAATCGAAGCATGGATTGAAAACCAATTTACGTTAACGTTATTTCAAAAATTGATTTACAGTTTAAAGGTAATAAAAAATCGTTATAATCAAGTTAAATCCAAGTTGCGTTGCAATAAATTTATTTTATAAAATAATTTTCAATACAAATGATTTTGTAGTAACAAGTTAACCATCCTATAGATAGGTGCTTGTAAACCACTTCCCACAGCATAGCAAACGGGGCCCCCACAAAGCAGGATAGCTAAAAGTCCTCTGCAACACTTATTAGCAGTAGTTGGATGTTAGCGTTGCTGCGTCGACCACGGTTTCGACCTTGGGCTGGTCACACTTCTGGCCAGCAATGGGCAAGGTCCGCTCGGTAGGTGAAAATGTGGCCTTGACTCCTTCGAGTTCAAGCGGCTGCTGCCTCATAATTGAGCGCACTTTCTATAAGAGTGCTTCTCAATAAGTTATACCTACAGAAGTAATTCAAAATTGTCGTTGAATTCCAAACGGATGTATTCGTTTCGTCATACAAGTGATTAACTTTACGTACCAGTTTTGTTATGCGGTTGACGTGTTTTAATTTTAAACAATTGTGTGTGGTTCTGTTTAAAAATTGCTTTGGGATTAATGAAGTTCAATAATGTTGCAATGCTATTTCTGACAATTGATGATTTAAAGGTAATACTAGTAATAAGAAAACTCGTTATTTACGCGCGTTAAATTCTAAAGCACGTTTATTTAATACAAAATTGAATTAATTCTGAATATAAAAAATATTTCATTTTATTAACATATTTGATAGCTTTTAATTATTATTAAATTGAAATTAGTTTTGGAACTGGAATTCTTGTTTCTTACAGCCAAAACTTTAGACGTATAAATTTGAAATAT
This sequence comes from Phrixothrix hirtus, assembly GCA_024586415.1. Lineage (NCBI taxonomy): Eukaryota > Metazoa > Arthropoda > Insecta > Coleoptera > Phengodidae > Phrixothrix > Phrixothrix hirtus. Next base: position 7,259 of record JAHWXV010555058.1, on the reverse strand, counting down.
TTAATAACATATTTGAATTCTACAAATTATCATCGCAAGAACACATTAATAGTTACTGTTTTGAGATTGATGAATTAAATATTTTTAAAGTGTTTCGTTTGGATTTTTGAGTTAATTCGTTTTCTTTTTGTTTCAGAAATGTAGAATAAGTCGAAAAGAAATGGCAGCAACGGACGGACAGATTACAGTAGCAGCTGCACGATGGGCAGAAGAAGGTAGCTATCTTCACGAATTTGTATCAAAATATCGTTTACCTGCGGCAGTTAAAATTATAAAAGGACAATACGGTGCCCTAGGGGTACCAACTTTACCAAGTCCTGGATTGCAATCAACTGCTTTACTAGTCTCAGCTGGAAAGCGCCAAAAAATAGTAGCACAGGCTGTTAAATTCAAAGAAGGTCGACGAATTGTTTGCATAGGTCCTAGATTAGCTATACCTGATACCTATTCCGGCTATTTTGAAATACTTAGCGAAGAAGGTAGATCAGTACGATGTATAGAAAGTGTAGCGGAGTTATCTCGACGACGACCCGAAGAGGGTTGTTTAGTAAGAGACACTATTAGAGGTGTACAAGCTAAAATTGATGCAGAGGGCGTTGTTTCCCCCGAAGGTGCACGCACTATACCAATCGGAGAAGTTTTAGTGCCTTCAGGTGAAATTGTTATACCTGGATCAAAAAGTCGTTACCTCAAATGCTTGGACTCAAAGGGTGATATAATTTTATTAGGCCTAGAACAAAGAGGGAAGTTTTCCGCGCTGGCGCGTGAAGACAATATAAGTGGCGTTCATACTGCAAAAACTTTACTAAGTAAACGTTTACCTTTGACTGTTAGGTTAGTACATGGAACTGCGCCCCGTGGGCTTAAAAGTTCGAGTCATTTTGTGCCAGAATTAAGATTATTGTCGATATTCGAAGAAGAACATATTTTCGCTCTTCCTCTTCAGAAAGAAGCTAATAGCGTGACTGCATTACCCTTAGCTGCACCGCTAAAGCTTCTTCGTACCAGAAACGAGGAACAATTACGAACAATGCCAGAATTTAATAGACTCGTAGAAAAGTGCACAAAATTAGCAAGTGACGTTGCAGACAGAATACAAGTTCTTGATGGTAAACTGGGGGATCCAAAAAAACAACAATCGCACTCAACAACAACTGCAAAGAACGGATACGTATTACGACGAAGTGCTTCATCTGATTCCGCCAATCACCGAACAAAACATTCCCATCATCGCAAAGATGAAAATCGTGTACCTTTACCTGACTATGATGAAATCGATCAAATTTACGATTATGTTCGTGGTTTTGCTCCTTTACCAAAGAACATTAAATCGCCATTTTCTGAAACCTCTCCTCCTATAACATCTCACAGTTCCACTCCAACACAACCATCATCCGAACCCACTAAACCAGAACCACCACCGATAGAAACTATCCCTACAAAAAAACTGCAAGCTGAAAAAAGGAATAGAAAAGCTGCTTCATCAACCATCCGCGAAACACAACCAAAAACAAACGTTCATTCGGAGAAAGTTCCGCCTGGACTTCCCAAATTATATGTTAAAAATGGCCAATCACAACGAAGCAGACTTTTTCGTCAGAAAAGCTCATCGCCAATGAAAGAAACTCCCCCCAGTCCAATGTCGAAATCAGGATCGCCTCTTTTTAATATCAGGTATAAATCACTGAGTAATTTGCAGCAAGCAATGGAATTAGACGGCACTTTGGATTCAAGTCATTCTGGTGGAAGGGCATCAGGAGACTCCGGTGGAGGACCAAAACAACCTGAAAAAAGATCAAGAAAGCTCTCGCGTCCTAGAAGTTTGACCAACATTGTCTGGGAAATTCGAGAACATCCCGATATATCCATGGTAGAAAAGCCCAAAAAAATCGAAGCTACGGCAATTATTTATAAAAGACATCCAAAATATTCCGTTAATGGTCAAAATCAACGACGCGGGACGCTGTACTTATAAATATTTATTTTAATCATTATTTAAAGTGCAACGCTTAAGCTACTTGTGATTTTTTGTGTACTATAAATTGATTAAATACTTTTTCGAGTTTATGTATAGGACTTGTGATGTTTAGGTTAAGTAAATTTTATTTTTTAAATTATAAGTGATATTAGATATTCTGGAATACAAATTTTGATCTCTTATCGCACATTGTCTCTAGCTTACACTGTGAAACAATTTTATTCTACTGTTTTACATATTAAAGGAATATTTGTAAAACATTTTTGTGTTTTACGTACAATGTATCTTTATTTGAAACGCCTCGAGTTGAAGGAATCGGAGCCCTACAAAAATTATTAAATTAAATATTTCACGTCAAAAGTATACATAGCAAAGAATCGTTAAAATTGTTAAATAAGAAAAACAATCCACCATATTTGTGTTGAGATCGATAAAAATAATGCAATCGCGCCACATCTTTTAAAGTTAAAATAATACGTGTGAAGTAATTTTTAATAATTAATAATTTTAAAGAATGTTTCATACAATTTAATCGAAGGCAGTCATGTGGTTCCAAGAATTTAGCTGCAGACCAGGGTCGTTGCCAAATGTGTCGAAAGGAAGTGTGGGGTCTTTGACTGCAGTTCACTGCGTCAAGCGCATACATTATTAAGTCTGTCTTGAATCGTAATGATTATATAGCTTAAGTTAACTTTACTATTAATCGTGATTTACAGTCTTCATGTGCACTTACACCTTTATAGTAAAAAAACCGAGAACGTTAACATTTACGTGATACAACGCCAAACATAGGGTTATTAACTTCTACAGGCCAACTTTGGTCTACGGATTTGAATAACTTCGAACAACCGGTGTGTTTTTTTGTAATTGAAATTGAGTATAGAATCTTGATGCTAACGGTTTGGACTTAATTTTTAAATACGTATCTGTATTTTCTAAATTAATTCATACATAGGAAAAAATTTAGATTAAATTATTTTTCGTTTTTTTTTGGTGGCATATTAGGACGCAATTTACACTTAACTAATTGAGAACGCTTAATGAGTTTTGGAATAAATTAGTAAATTATAATCTGCATAATTGATTATAATCTAATTTTTTTCGCAATAGTTAAATAGCCGCAATAAATAAACACATTAATTGAATTTAAACATAAAACCAGATCAATTATTAAATAACATCTTTTGTAAAAAAATCTAGGTGGAATTACAAAGTACTTTAAATAAATCAGGGGCGTTTCAAATAATATTAGCTTTTCTAAATGTGTAGTAAAATCTAGCTTTTAAAAATTTCTGCTTATACATTTACTGTCGGATTCAGATCTCTTTATGGTACTTTTCTACTGATTGTGGGAGCAAAGGGTTGAGGCTATCTATCCAAGATTTACTTGTGCTTGTACAGCAACTAAAGCTTTTCTAAAATCAAAACTGAATAATTTTGAAGATGTATTTTCTGATTCTCAAATGAAAGTCCAACAATCAGGCTAGACAGCCTCAACCCTCTGCTGGCCGTTTTTTTATATACATACATGTTAACAGTAGGCATTTCAGAAACCATTCGTATCACTTAATTGTATGCCATATATTATAAAGAAAGTTAAGTACTCTAAATTATTTTCATCTGTGATGAAATTGAAAGTAAGGGTATGTATTTACTTTATTCGTATGAATGATTTTAAATTATCTTTAATTTGTTCGAAAATGTAAATTTCGTTATTTCGTATTAAATTGGATAGATATTACTTTGTATAAATTTGGAATTTACTATGACTATGTACCCATTTATTTTTTAAAATAATCTACAAGCTTTCAAAATTATTTTTACACAGCCGTTTAATTGTAAAATTTTATGAAATCATTTGTTTTTTCTGATTGTATCATATTTATCCAATAAATGTAAAATATTTTAAAGTGGCAGTTGTTTAAGCAATTACAAGATTGTTGGCATTAGAGGAAGACTTGAAAACCACGACCCAGTGCTGCAAGAAAAACGGGTAACATACAAGTCACGTGCATAGGCAACCCATCTAACAATAATTATAACGCAATTCACAATTTTATATGCACTGCACAGCTGCTTTTTATTTATATGAAATAGTATGAAAACTTAGAATTGCAAAATATTGTACTTTTTTGTAAAAGGAAAACGGCTGATGTGCACTGGACTGGTGCAATGCAGCAAATCGGAAACGCTATTTATTGTTTTAAAATATTTATGAACATTTAATATTGAAACAAATTAAACATTTCCAGCATTAATAACAACTAAGTAATTACTCGGTTCTAATTTTATAACAAATTTTTAAAATGTTTTTCAAACCACTGACTTTAATTTGTCCATTTCTATTGTTTCCTTTACAATAGTCAGCTAGAAAGTCCATTTCGATATTGGGGTGAAGCAACTGTAAGTTGAAGTAAACTAATAAGATTTTATGTACCTACCTAAATAATATTAAAGTAGGTATGTCACAAGAGAGTATTTATTAAATATTTATGATTAATTAACAAAGTTTGCGTGAACTAAGAGCAGTTGACACCATTAGGCTATATTAAATTTTGGTAAAGATACTAAAGTAGTGTGGAAAAGAATTTACACATTTAATGTTGGAATTTCTTTGCCATATGCTCAAATGTGTTGGTCAATATTGTAAAAACAAAAGAGGTGTGGACAAATATAAACATGTTAAAATCAAGATGTTTGATGATTTAGGTGCTATTGCGATTGTAGGTGTAGTCAGAAAAATTTATAATTAATTTTTAATCTTTCTTGAAGCTTTATGATGTATGCACAACATAGATATCTGATCGAACATTCAAAAACAACTATTGTCATAATCATTTAAAATTATACTTTGAAATATTCTATAGTAAATGTTAAAGAGGCGCCATCTGGTATTAGAAAATAGAAGAGATTGTAGGAAACTGTCTGGATTCCTTTTGAATTGTTTTCTTTGAATTTGTAAAATACTTTTATTTTTAAATTACAAATTATAACATTATTTTATGTTTTTATTTTAAATGCATGGTATTTCTTACTATTTGTAATTTTTATATTTTTAAAGGGATGTTCATTTTATTTTTTTGCAGCTATAGAACACTAAGCTTATATTTCCAAAGATGTGATGTAAAATGGAGAAAATAATTCTAAAGTGTATGATCAAGCAGCTAGAATTCAACTTCCTCTTACTTAATCTCATAATTCGTAAGGTTGATCCTTACTACTCCAAGGATAATTATTTATTACTTCTATAATTTTATGGAATAATGATTAAAAACACCTACATATAATTTTTATTTATTCTTACATGGCAAAAACACTAACACTAATTTTAATTGCAACCAAATATGATGGTAAATCAAAAGTGTATAAAAATCATTCAAACTACTGTCATACCAAATTTTCACATCCCCTTAATTTTCTCATCATAGAACGTCAAACATATATTAACATTGGTATGATAGCCCTGCATGGTTCTTTGATTCTTTTTTAATTGGTCAACATTTTCAAAAGATTGCTCCTATACATAATTTTTAAAATTGGTGTGAGATCAATAGTATGCGGAGTCCATGGATTCATGAGAATTTTCCAATCTATTTGTTACAATTATTATCCAAAAATGTCTTTACGTTTCTTTAATAATGAGCTGCAGTACCATCTAATCGTATCTCTATCCAAATATTTATATCTTCAAGAAGAATCCAAAATTTAAAAATGTTTATCTAATTGAACCCTCCCCACCCACACAGTGTGACTAAAAATCGAATGAAAATGTGTAATTTTAACCCAGTGAGGTTTATTTTGACTACAATAGTGACAGTTGAATCTATTTACCATATCATAATAAAAACTTGCCTCACATGAACAACATTTCTTTGAAAAGTAATGGTTATTATTGTTCTTATTTTGTAAGAACGGGCAAAAATTCACTCTTTTGACATAATCATCTGCAATAAGTGGATGTTCTAATGAAATATATTAAGGTGAAATTGGTTGGTTTTAGGAATGTCGTATACTGAGCATTTACTTATCTTTAAAGTTATTACAATTTCAATTTGACTTACATGGGGATCATCTTATTACTGCAATCTCATTATTTATCTTGTTCTTTCTTATCTCTGAAGTTATTTTCACGATAGATACCAAACTTCATACTTATATGACATAACTCTGAATATATAATCTTGTAGCATCATAAATTGTTCTGCATTCTCCTAATAAGAAAATCATATTTTCTCAACTTGTGATTACATTTTTAATATCATAAAACGTTTTTTCAGTAATTATGGTAACTGAGAATTAATATTGCTCTGGTCAATATTTTCAATAAATTTATTAAATAGGGAAAAAATAAAAGTGTTGTCAATTCTGGCTTTTTTATGCATGTAGGGGAGAGTGGGCTACCTTGAGATGCGTACATCATGAGACAATTGCCATTATTTTAAAGTTCGCGCGTATTTTTATCTCAAAGTAGGCTGTGCATGGTAATGACGGTCTCCTTGAGTAATTTACGAATTTTTAAGTTGATATTAAGAATTTTAAGAAAAATATATCAGTTTATATCATTTTAGCTAAGGTAAGTTATTGTGTAAATATATTTTAGAGTTATAATATATTCATTTAATGAATAATTGAAGAGGAATTACAACACAATGAAACAATTAGGTTATGCATGCTTATATTTACCAGTATCCAAGGTGGTATATACATAAAGCAGTAGCATAATTCTTATTTCAAGAAATGCATGTTGTTGGGCCTCCTTGAGACAAACATACATGGGCTACCATGGGACTGTCTCAAGATAGCCCATTAACTTTATTTTAAGTATGTACTAAAATTATTGCAATTAAGCACTGTAATTTCTAATTCTTTTTAGAGTAAAATGTCTAGAGGGAGAAAAAGAAAAAGTAATAAAGGGCTTTTTACTGAAGCTGCAATGAAAAATGCAGTAAATGATGTAATATCAAATCATATGAGTTTGAGAAAAGCTGCATAACGAAATAGCATAAAATTTCAAACCCTCGCGTGTTATGTTAAGAAAGTAAAAAATTCTCCAAATAAACTTATAGTCATGAAGCCAAAGTATGACACAAGAAGAGTTTTTACAATAGAACAAGAAATGTTATTGGTTAATTATATCGTGAAATGTTCAAATATGTCCAATGGGAAATCAACAAAGGATGTTAGAGTACGAGGGTTGCCTTTTATGTTGTTACAAATGACCACTAGATGTCGCTAGTGTAATAAGTTATTGCCATATTCGTAAAATTTGACATTTTGTATT
>JAHWXV010554997.1:0-21034 GCA_024586415.1 Phrixothrix hirtus | reverse complement strand
AATTTTATGAACATGGAAAGGCTTATCTAATTTAAAATAATTACAGAAACCTTTCCAAAATAATTAAATAGTCTCAAAATCATAGTTTAATTTTAAATAAATAGCTTTATAAATATCGAGGGGTTCACATAATATAAAATTTATTATAGAAACCTTTCCCAAATGCTAAAAATACGCAGATAGAAAGTTAAGGGTAACAAATCGTAAACCTTTTGTAAATCAAAATATAAGTACCCGGGTAGCAATAAAAACATTAAACAGGAGCCATAATCATTTAAATGATATATGAAGACAATTTCCGAAAAAACTGCAATTGACCACAAGGAAAGGTTTACGTACACCGATAACGAGAAAGTTTAAACAAACTGAATTACGCTAAATACGATTGGTTCAAATTCAAAAAATGCTTACAAATAACCAAGAAAAATACCGGGAAGTTCCAACGTCAATATAAGCTTGAAATGGAACAATTTTCGCTTGTCTTGTGCCAGGGATTACGTAAACTTCAAGTACTACATAGCATTAAGCCAGTGCGTATCAAAACTCAATTCACTGACTATTCGGATGGCAAGGCCACAATAATACAAGGTCTACATAAGACCGTATATATGAAAGCGTCGCAGATGGCCAGTCCACCGATATTCTAATTAATATTCGAGCCAGTACTTGGGTTGTATCTCCAAGAATACAATTCAAAAATCAGAAGGTGTACGAAGGGTCCGATATTCAACGTTGTAGGATCAAGTTATCTCCGAGCAGAGATAACAATCGAAGAAGACATCTCTTACAAGGTTAGCCCACTGTTTAATGTTAATAAAAGTGTAACACATTGAACTAATTTAAGCTTTATTGGAATTTATACGTAATTTTAATAATAACATTCACTAGGTTACCTAACAATAATTGTAAGCAAGAAGTTTACATAAATAAGATAGCTGAACGCAAATCCACTCACCATAAACCTGTATTTATGAGGATTGCGGTAAAGCAATAGCAATAACAAGTAGGCAATCGTTAATTTATCTGACACTGTGGTTTCTTTTCAATAATATTATATTTGTATAACTTGAAATAAACCTAATTATTGGATTTATCTTTAAGGGCTTAGTAAATAACTTTTATTTAATAATTCTTGTGTACATTTATAAATTGCTATAATTGCATTTTTACTTTTAATGAAACTCGTTTGTGTGAACGTTTAATAGTTTTTTTGAATTCTTATAAATCCCTTAGAGTTACAAGTATTCATCTCAAAGATTACATAACATTCAAATCAAGAATAACTTACACTAAATACTCTAAAACGGGGTTCGTCACAGTAGGTGTTCTTTAATAAGGGTGAAGATATCACCCGCATCCCAGTTTGTTTACTCTACACCTAAACATTGTAAAGATTAAGCTATTAAATCAATTATCACCCTATTGAAAAACAACGCTACCTTATAAAGATAACGTTACCAGACGAACACCTTTAACAAAATGTGTCAGTGTGTTTCATTATCGAATTTAAGATAAATGGTTTCAAATATAATAGATTTACTAAAAAGGTCAGTGTTTCTCACAGAGCTTATAAATTGGGTGGAAGGGGTGAATTGCATGTGAGCCATAAGAGAAAATAGCTTTGATGCACCCTTTTAGTGAGTTTATTTTATTAATAACTTGAGTTATGGCAATTGCTCTAATTAATTATTCAAGTTGCTTTTTATTTATTGTAATATAGATTGCATCGTTACTTGATAATTTGTGACTGATAGCATTTCTATAAATTAAACTTTAAACACTTAAAGTATTTAACTACGTAAAATTAAAACTAATAAAATGTAAGTTATTGAATATATAGTATTAAGATAGTAGGCTAGTGTTTGAAATAAACAAACAGTTCCACTAATTTGATATTAAAATAACATGTTATATCGTTTACAATACGTAGTTGAAATTAAAATGGGTCTTAGATGTATTTGTTTGTATACGAATTTTCCTGTAGTATTAAAAAGTCGATATTTTCAATGTTTTCCAAAAAAGTGTTCTATTTTATGTGATTTTGTTGTAAATGGTCGTGGTTAAGCCTACACAATAACATATTAAACTATGTCTATCTATTTTAAAATCAACCTGTATACAGGTAAATATCTTTAAAACTCCAGTTATGTTTCAAAATAACATATGGCTTTTTGTCTTAACTATATAAGCTATTTTATGAGCTGTTCGTCACTCGACTTGAGAAAGTAAATTTTATTTTTTTGCATTTTTGAGATTTATCAAATGTGATAATTAACACTGCATATTAATTAATTAATTTATTATTTACTAATGACTTTAACCATTTCTAATTATTCAATCGAGAGAATTAAAATTGTAATCAATTTACTGAATTCTACGGTACCTTTTTGTAAAGGTGGGATCTGTTAGACTTTCCTTATAAATTCATTTATATTATCCTCCATAATTGGTTTTGGTTTATTTAAATTCACCTCCGAGGCGTTTAGCAATAGCTCCAACCCAGAGAGGTAACATAATTAGCGTTCATCCGGGAGACACCAAAAAATTAACGGAGTGAATAGAAACACCGATAATGAAAGAATAACAAGACGAAATGGCACCTACGATACCGAATGCACAAGTACAGCATAACGAACTACTCTGGAAAAAATTGTACACGCACAACACATGGTTATTCATAACTCTAAAACTGGAGAGGATAGCACTGTTTTGTAGCGGAGTCCAGCAAGATGTCGCAGTAGTTGTCTAAATGAAACCACCCCGTGTCTCATCAACAAAACAATTAATAATGATACCGACACAAGAGCTTTCCGCCTCAATAATTGCAATATTTAACAAATCAATTAAAATCAACACACATTAGTTATTCAAAAAGGGCAAACAACATCAAAGAAGAAGAAATATGCCAACCATGCGAAACACCAACCAAAGACGAAAGTGAGATTTTCGAAGATTTCCAATCTCACATTTAAATTGTGAGCAGAAGTATCACCACCGTCAGAGTCAGCATCCTACGGGTGCTATAAAAAATGGAAAATGAAACATCTTCCAACCGAAGGAATTACCCCCAAGAAGTTGAGATGTAACCATTAAATTCATCTCCGCATCTAAACGCAGCAGAATGTTTAAATCCACAAAATAATTTAGACAAATAAACAAGTTTAGTTTTAAATAATTATATAAGAAAACTTTATATTTCAAAATAATATGTCAAATTATAATAAATAATAGAAGGTGAAGAATGTAGATCAATCAACTGTGCAATAAAGCTGAGAGACTTAATGTAATACTATACCAATTAAGAACGTAAGTTGGACTAGAATTATGAATTACCTTGGCTAATATACATAAAATTCAGTAAATCAAGAACCCACCAGACTAATAAATAGCAAAACAAGTAGAATTTCAACCTAGTTAATTTTAAGACTGCAAAATTGTAAAATACCTGAACTAATTAAACTGTATATAATTTATGACACCTTAAGAGTTTCCTATTTTATTTCTTCGTCTGACGGGAATGAGATTGTGCTATCGCTTTTAATTGCTGCCCACCATATCATCACGAAGAAGAAGAAGCCGGAAATTCCAGTAACTTTTTTTTTCATACATTTGGTGCTTTACTTTATGAAAATAATTTGTGTATTGTTTACATTTTTAGAATAGATATTATTATTTATTTTATTTTTATTTTGTTTTATTACAGACTTCGAGCTATGGAAATTCCTTTGGTACTGTTGGCTTCAACTACTGAGGTTATTTCACCATGCCTGCTAGGATTTTACCGAACTTAGAGGAATTCCACGTCAAATGGGGATTTTTAATGTGCCAAACATAACATTGACACGGGAGCCCCTACGATTTTACTTCTTTATCCGAAAAGAAAGCAAGTTTTCTAAATTTTTCTCCACTGAAAAATTTAATGATACTGATCGGATTTGAACCCGTATTGTTTGACAGTATAGGCAAACATACTAACCACCATGGTAGAACAAAACAAGGTATGCTCGTTAAAGGGAAAACATGAGTATTTTCGCGCATATGTCCGATTACGCGTCATCGATAATCTATAACATATGGTCATTTATAGCATGTTCATATGGAAAATATTATGAGCGTATTTAGATATAACACGAATTTACAGTAAATTTTGAGGTTCATTTTGACATTTTCTACGTTTTAGTAACACCCTTTATAACAAGAATGCATACGTTTATGACAAATTGGTAGAGATAGAATTAATACCACAATTTTATTGTATTGGTTGGACTAGGATGGCCGAATGTACGCTATCAATACCTGCGCAAGAGCATACCTATCTTCTTCTACCATGCTAACCACAACATCAATCGAGACCGGTAAATATATGTTATTCCTATATCTTTCAAAAAATTTTATCGTATCCCCTTTTCTTTTTAATGTGTCACTGCTTTTGTCACATTTGTATTATTTTTATCTCTTCTTGGCGCATTCTCGTCTTTGATTAATTAATTTCCAGCTCTCTATCTTATTTTTTGTTTTATTACATATTTTTTATGTTTTTGATTTATTTTTCATCATTATTTAATATTTTTATGCAATGGATGCTTCAAGTTTCTTTTTTCTTTATTATTTTTGTAGAAGTTGCCATTAAATGTTATGCTTTTTTCTTTAGATTTTCTCTTGTTTCAATTAAATTAATTTTATATTTGAAAATGTATTTGGCTACACGATATGCAGATAATCTCACTCGGCTAGCCCCATACGGTAAACATCAAACGCAGCCATATTTATTGTGAGGGGTGCTATAATTACACAAACCTTAATTCTACCCAGATCACTAAATAGTCTTAAACGTCATTCAGTAATATCAGATAATAAAATAAGACTTTTTCTGAGTTTATAATGAACATAATAATAAATATTATAAAGTAAGGCGTTATTCTTTAAAATGCTAAAAAATTGGTTATCCTAGAGCAAATCAAGAAAATGCTGAAATGAAAGTGTTTTAATGAAATATTCGAAACAAATAGCTTGATCCTACTCCCATACATTGGTCACATTATGAGGCTAGTTAAGTGAAATTATGTACTTCTAAGCCAGTCGTAAATAAGTTAATTAACCATTATCGTTGAAGGTTTCTGCTTATATAAATTATTACAATTGTTTAAGCATCCTCGGCACTTATATCATTTAAGTTGAAAGAATATAGTAAAATTTTATTACTGAAAAAGTTTTACTTTAAAACCAACATTTTCCCAATAATTTAATAATTATTCTTTTATTGCCTCATATATTTCGGTTATAATAATAATAGAACCATCGCCAGGGCAGAAAATTCATATACTTAACTATCAATAATTGTATAGGAATTTTCTGCCCTGACGATAGTTGTTATTATTATAACCGAAACATATGTAGGCAGTAAAAGGATAATTATTAAATTATTGGAAAAATATTGGTTTTAAGGTAAAACTTTTTAGTAATACAAATTTTCCAATTGTGAGAAAATATGGATTTGTATAAATACAATTATATTATAATATTAATTTTATTAATTATTAATTTCACTGGTCTAGTTGTTAGATAAATAATTAATCAACTTAATAATTAATATGGTTATATATAAATTTTGTTTACTTTAATTGTTAGTTTGATAATTAGTATTCGTTATTAACTTTGAATAAAATTGTTAAACTAATAAGTTAAACAAACAAAATGTACATTTGAATCCATTAATTATTTATCTAACGATTTCAATTAAGATTTTTAAAACATTTGTTTGCCCTGCAGGCTGAGCAGAATTTTACTTTAAAAATAAATAAATAATGACTAAAGTTTTGCTCATTGTCGTTAGAGACTTATTTCGCTATATCTAAATATAGCTTCCGGGCCTTTCAGGCTAGCTCAGTTCGAAGATTTTATTGTCGCGGTTTGTAGTTATGCTCATGGTGTGGGTTTATTTTTATTTGTGACACTTTAACCCAAATTTGCTTTCATATGTACTTGTATATAGCTTGTATTTTTATTCATTGGATTCGATTTTGTACGTACGTGTATAGATTGCTCTGTATTTGTAAGCGCTTTATTATGTATGTTATGTATACGTATTTTAACCTTATTATATTATTTGTACTCAATTTGGCAATTAGATTCTAATTATTTAGCAAATTGCTAATCAAATTCGTAGTGTCGTTTCAAATGATAGATTTTAAATCTATGTTTTCTCTTTATATTTACATGTATTTGCAATACTTAATTCTGTACTTATTATTGGACGCGCGATTAATGTCTATCACGTGGACGTTTGCGTGTGTGTTGGATTGATTTTCTGAGATTTCTCCCACATAATAATCTGTTGGTTCTAATAAGAATCGTTTATTAATGTGGTCTAGGTAGACCACCTTAATAGCCTCTATCAGACAATAAAATTTATTATGAAATTAGAAGAAAATAATCAGCTCCCATTCCTGAACGTACTAATAATTAAAGGGACAAACGATATATAGCAAAATCACACACACTTACGCACATACAGATATCTAAATCCCCAAACACACCACCATCCGGTACAATTAACTCGGCGATGAAAACATTAATAACACGGTGAAAAACATTAGCTGATGCCGAAAATGGGAATAAAGAAATGATTACACTTCGAAGGGTGCGGTACAAAACGGGATTTACCGAACAAAATATGAAAAGGGTACTGAAATCAAAACCAACACTTAAAGACGAGAAAGAAAAACTGAAAAGGAACAACAGATAAATCTCCAAAATTCTGAATAAACAAAACATGTGTGCAAACTCCGAAACAGATAGGAAAATCTGTACTGTACGTCGAAATCCAAAAACAAAGATCAAACTAGAATGCCAAGGAGTATATCAAATCTCATTCCAAAGGATCAATGTAAGGTAGGAAGAACATAAAGACGTTTAGTAAAAATTGAGAGAACATCAGCGCTAGCTCAGCATGTAAAGACAAATGATTTCAACAACACTAAAATGCTCGCAAAAATTGAACACACCATGAGAGGAATAATGCAAGAGGCTTTGAAATAGAAAAACGGCCTAACAATTTAAACACGAAGTATGACACCCAAAGATTCCTCACAGCTTGGTACCCTTAATACGGCCAACCGCAAAAACAAAGTCTATACATACAAAAAGAGAAAATGGGGAAGATGAATCTTACATAACAACAGGCTCCAAGAAGCGCAATGGAGCGAAAAGCTTTCTGTCAAAAAGTAAAATCGAAGAGTGTATAAATGCCTACCACTGACCGAGAACACCAATACGATACGAATAACGAGGTTGAAAAATAATAAGACTTGATAATGGTAAATAGGAATTTGCCACAACGTCGTCACCAGACAAACGGTTCTTATCAGAACAAACAATTAATACGTGGGAGGATTCTTATAAACCCAATCCAATACAATGCATAACACCCGCAGAAATTTAAAACATAAAACAGAATCGAAAGGATTCTAATTTTTTCAGGATTTGTTTTAACTTATATACCCAATTTTAATCACATTTCTTAAAATTTGTTATCAAAATTCCTTTCCAGTTTTGCAATTGTTTTCCAGTGACATCTATTCTTATATTAATTACATTTTCTTACTACTCTAATGTTTCCTATACTTAATTTGTAATTTACAATTCACTTATAACTAGTTTACACATTTATTCGTTAGATGTCCCTGCACGTATCGTATTTTAACTAAAATACCTTATCTTTATATTTATATAAACATTTTCTTTTATTTACAATTATTAAATTAAAGAATTTACATTTATATAATTCTCTGCTTCTTTTTTAACCTTTATACTAATTTACCTAATTCATTAAATGTTTTATAATTAACGGTCTCTGAATTAATATTCAATTTCATTATAGAAATTCTAGAAAGAACAGATACTGATGTTTAATTCAGGGGATCGTTACAAATTATGCACTCAAAAGTTTTCATTAGGTTATAATATTATAAGGCAAAATCATAGAAGCCGACAACATACTTCGCTATCCAACAATTTTGTTTCATCTATTTCATTTAATTGTTCGCTGTCAGGAATAAAAATTAAAAACAATGATAGCATAATCGCGGCTTGTATTGTACTTTTTTCATACTGCATAATCTTTACATGTATTTCGACAGATTTTAATAGTAATTTTATTGTAAATATGCATCCTTATTTTGTTTAAATTATTTGACTTTGGATATTTAGTTATTAAAATAGCATAAAAATAGTTTGACAGTCGAAAACTTTTGAAATATCAAACACCCTATTTCGGGTAGTATCGTCTACAACGGCACAGCAGCGGATTGTATCGCTCATAAAAATAGTTCGACAGTTGAAAACTTTTGAAATATCAAACACCCTATTTTGGGTAGTATTGTCTACATCGGCACAGCGGCGGCTTGTATTGCTCATTAGGGAGGTCTAAAAAACTAAACTATAAAGTTGTCAATTTAGCGTTATGTATACCATGGCTTATTTTAGATCTACGGGACGTTTTAAAAACAACCAGCATCGTTTATCGCAGTAATGAATTATCCCCTTTAGCTGAATTTGATAAAATAAATTTTCTGTCGTGATAAAAGTGTTTTGATTGAATGGCTTGATTATAACATATTCCGAGTTTGTAATACGAAAATTTGTAGGGATTGAGTATCTTTATTTAGCATTGCTTTAAAACGAATATAATTTATACATTTCACATAGCAGTATTTGTTTATTTCATTTAATCAGATATATCATTTTAATTAATTTATTAACGTCAATTAACTTATGATAAAGAAAATATGATTTTAAGTGTTAGCTAATGATATAAAAATACAATTTAACTAATATATCCAGTTAATTTATTACCTAAAAAAAGACATTTGGTTTAATTAACAGATGAGTGCTTATTTATCATTTGAATCCATTTTTAACAGCAAAGCCGTAGATATAGTGAATATTGTCGTTGGTGACCAGTGGTCTGTACTGCTTGCTGCTTACAGATATTGCCAACACCGATTCGACTAGAAAATGAAGGCGCACGTTCGTATATTCAACGTGACATCATGTACAGCGGTCATCCAATCCGTCAAGTTTGTTTGACATAAGTGAGATGAAATTACTTTGAAAATTATTTAAAGTATAGTAGAAGGCATTTAAATTTTATATTAAAGTGAGGACCAACCTCACAAGATGTAAGTACAAACAATAGATAATTATGAATACCTAGAACAAATACAGGTTACCTAAACTATAAAGTCTATTCTGAGATTAGTGACAGTTCATTAGAAATATTTCTAAATTCTTTTTAAATGCTTATATTACAATTATTCTTAATATGCATATTTAAAAATAAATTATTTTCTTTAGATTACTTATTCTCTAGTTTCTAAAAACGAATTTATTAAACTAGGTGGATTGCTTTATAACCTAAAAATTGAGTTTTCCCACAGTCTATAACTTTTAGTAATTAAATAAAAAGAATTGCTTTGTGGTCTCCCAACTAAGTTGGGAGCAACCCTAATATTTACTTATAATTGTAGACAAAATCAATGACGGTTTCTCCTTTAAGTAAATTTACTAATTGATCTTAAATACAATGGCCTTTAAAATTAGTTGCATTAGATTTTATTGTAAGTTTATTAAAAAATAAACTAGCAATGAATAGTATAGCCCTTATTTTTCCACATTAAAATGTATACGATTACTCTTTATTATTAATTATAACATAATAAATTTAATGAAATAACATAAAAACTTTTTGGAAATGATTTTATTTCTTAAAAACTACTTTTCAGTAGGTATAGGTACTTATGACCTGCTGTCAATTCATCGCTAATAAAAAATAAATACAAATACATACATATCCAATGGTTGTAAATTGTTTACATTAATTTAAAAAAAGTTTGCAGCTTGAATGCATTTAAATGAGTTTAATGTTAAAGGCAAATGGATATAATTATTTTTTGAAAAGTTACCATAAAATTTTATTTAACTAATCTAATTAAGCCTTGTTTTCCAGGTTTTATTTAATGTACGTTACTAAATATGTTGTAAATTAGTTACATGTAAACTTAATAAATAATACAAACAAAGAAAATTTACAAATAATGAAGTAGTTCTTAAAATTAGTTAAGCTTTATTATGCAGTATTATTACGGTTTACCGATGACCGCTGTTGATGACGCCACAAAAGCGCGCTCTGGCTTTCTATTCGAGTCAGGTTGCTATTTCTCAAAATATTACTGAAGTGTATTGCGCGTAGGTTTGTAAATTTGTTTAGTATCTCCTTTTTAGAAAAAATTTAAGATTTGCTCAACATGACGGTACTACCATCCTTTTCCTTTGCGTTTTAAATGCTCTAAGCAACGACGTGTAAACTGTCGATAATAGAAATGATGGCGAAATAAATTCAAGAATGATATTACTTTAATATGCACAAAATGTTCTAAAAATGGAATATTAACAATCACAGTTTTAAGCCTAGTGCTATAATTGAGGATGAGATTATTTGACCTGCCGTGTCGAACAGTAATAATTGTCCTTGCTGTGAATATTATGTATACATTAGTTGTTAAAAATATTGATGATGGAATGCTTACGGATATGTTTTACATTACTTTAAGGTTATTGCAAATGATCTAGATTATCTACGTATACCGAAAGTGTTATGAATTACATACACTGTGACTCAACAAAAAGTTCACTCTTTCAAAAGTCCGCTAAGATGAAAGTCTTAACAAAAATTCAAAAACACCTTCATTTTTGTATAAAAGGGGTCAATCTTTATGATATAATTACTCTTGTAACTCCAGCCCTATGCAGAGAGTAGCACGGGGTTCGAGTTGCCCCATTATTTGAAATGTTTTTCATTCTTGACACACTGCAGTTAGTTTTAAAATTGGTCCATATGTTCATGAGAAATTGTTTCTTGAAATTTAAAGATATCGAAATAAAGAAAACTGGTCAAAACAAAAGAATGTTGTATTAATATTTTTTAAGTCGAATAAGTATGATAAAAAACGAATATTAGTTTATTTTTACTAGTTTTCTTGATTTTGTTATCTCTGAAATTCAAGAAACAATTTCTCGTGAACAAATGGGCTAGTTTTAAAAATAATAGCACAATTGTGTAAATAATGGAAAAATCTTAAAATGCTTATTTAAAATTGAGGTATTTTGGATTTTTGTAAAACTTTCTCCTTGGCGACTTTTTGAGAGGATCGGGTTTTCGTTGGGACGCCCTGTATAAATATTAATTTTGTTTATTGAGTTAAAACTATGACATATTTAGTGGATAATAATAAACATAATAATATCTTATCAATCTTATTATATCATTTTTTACTTATTATGGTGTTTGTTTTAAAAGATCTTACGTTTCAAACTACGTAGTTTATCATCAGAGATAGTAACGCGAATAATAGTTTGCAAAATCTATAGGAAGGTGTAATAATTTGTTTGTAACTAAATTAAAGGTCGCATTAGTACTAACATTAAAAGAATTAGTAGGAAATTCAATAATTTAGTAAAATTTTGATCAATGTGTAATATTCGAGGGGTCATTTTTATATTCCCGAAGTAAGCAGTTTTTAATTTGAATCCAATTTTTCACTTTTGTTTTTTAATTACATATACCTTGGTAACGTGTATGTGTGACAAGTTACAAAACAACTGCCGCAATATTAGTTCTCTTATATGTCAGTTTGTGTTGTCATATATCAAAGTGATTAAAATCGAATATCGAGCTGTAATAAAATTCTTTACAAAACGAGGAAAAACTCCAAAAGTTATTCTTGAAGAAATGTTGGCTGTATACGGACATAATTGTCGTTCCAAATCAATTACGTGCAAATGACTAAAATTGTTTAAACATGGCCAAGAATCCCTGGACGGTGATCGTCCGTCTAGGTCGCCCTGTTAACGTTGTCACTTAGATCTTATTGGAAAAAACAAAATATTTGGTACAGGAGGATGCAAAAATAACGACGATTAACATCATTTTTGGAAGTTTTATAAATCACGGTTTTTAGAATTCTACGCGAATGCCTTGAAATGACAAAGCTTAGTGTGAGGTAGTAGCCGCGAATGCTTTCGCTGATTCAAATGCGTGTCAGAATAGAAAGATGTGAACAATTTTTGATACTCTGTGGACGTGGGTCCATAATTTCGATCCTTACTCGAAACAAGAATTGATCTAGTGGCATATTAAGGGTTCCAATCCTATCAAGAAATTTAAAGTTACCCCTTCTGCAGCGAAAATAATGGTAACTGTTTTTTGGGGCAGTCAAGGATTTGAATAAGGGTAGTATGGTAACATGAGAGTATTATGCCAGCTTAATGCATCGTCTCAGTGAATCCATTAAAGTGAAAAGGCAAGGAAAACTGACAAAAGGTGTCTTGTTGCTCCCTCACAATACACCAGTGCACAAGTCAAAAGTTTCAAAAGCCGCCATTGCTGAATGGTTTCGTAGAAATCGACCATCCATCTTATAGTCCAGACTTGACTGTGAGTATTTTTCATTTCCAAATCTCAAAAAAGTTCTAAGAAGGATAAAATTTAGGAACGATGAAGAGTTCTAGATGCTGTTGAATGCCACTTTTTGGACAAGACAAGAATATTTTTATAATGGATTAAAGTTATTATTGAAACGGTGTAATACTCAATTCAAAAGTAAGGGTACTATATTGAAAAATTTTTGTTCCTATCCTATTCTTTTGTTTTCATGGATACTCCAGGAATATATAAACGACCCCTCGTAGTGTTCTTTAGTAACAGCTAAACAGGAACAATGAAGGTATAGTACATTTTATAAATAGACAATATAATTTTCTATAAATAATTTCTAGAAATTATTTATTTTTTCTAAAAAAAACTTACTAATTTGTGTATAGTTAAATCTACAAAAGATATTTAATATTGTTTGTTGTGAATAATTATTAAAAATTATCTTATTTACCAACATACTGCGATTCATTTTGACTTTTTACATATATAACAATTAGTTTTATTAAAGACGAGCATGCCCGTTGTCGTTAGCAGGTGGCGTCGGACACTGAAAAAGTTTCTATTTAATAGCATCAATGTCTTATTTTAATATTGTAAATTAATTCTATACTAGATTACACATTTAATGTATACGTAAAATACAAATTATACAGATATAATGTATAGTAAGCATTTATAGTATATTGTAAAACAAGTGCTGAAAGTTGGATATTTCGCACGAGTGTGAGCTTGAGCCACGAGCCATTACGCAAGTGGCTTAACACACGAGTGTGAAATATCCAATTCAGCATATGTTACACGCTATACTTTTCTGATAATCCCCCATACTAGACAATTTTTAAAATTACGTAACAACTTATGTCAATTAAATTTGAATAAGCATCGCCGATCGCCGACTTTACTATATTACTATAGCAACCTACTATGTAAGCGTGTGAAATATATTTAAAACGACCACGTGATGTCCATTTCGCAACAGTTTCGTTCATTTTACAACAGTTTCGTTGCTATGCGAAATGTATAACTTTCAATGATAGTAACCTATGCGAAATTATCCATTTTTCGCAGTGGTCGTCGGAAAAATTATTTTTGTACAAGTATACAGGGTTATTTTGAAATATTTATACATAACAAAATACTTACTCTACCTATTAAGAGGGACACTTTTTGAGATTATGAAATCCGATTAAGCCCTTTTTTCAAAACCTTTGGATATGATAATATTTTGTGTACCGCTGACTTGTCACAATCCGTTACAGATGGCGAAGAAAAAATGCTGATGTAACTCCCGACATAGTAAATTAGAAGACACCTGAAATTTCACTCCGTGATTTTCTTACTAATACATCGCAGGTACTTGACCTACCATAAAATGACTTAATTTTTATTTAAAGTTAATTTGGAAGATATATTAAAAGCATAAAAGGGATAATTTGACTTACAAACGGAATCTCCTTATTTAAAACAAAATTAAAACAAATTACTCCTAAAAATTGCAAATTTAATTGCGATTTATGAAATTGTGCATTGACGTAAAAAGCATGTTAACGTAAGCTATGTTTTAAATAGTAAATCCGTTCAGAATTTGTATGCTTACAGTACGGCATGTGCAATAAATTACAAAAGGTTTAGAATCTTACTTTTCATTTACAGTAAATGTTTAAAATGCTGAAACAGCATACGTGAACTAATTACATAGCACAAAGTGTTCAATAGTTTAAAAAATGAACAATCATTAATGAAATATAAAAGGTTGTAGGTATTACCGGTCCAATAATTTGCTTTTTAATAATTCCGAATAGAAACGTTTTTGAAAAAGATAAAAAAATAAATTGCTTTGGGATATACTTTTGTATCTTGTGTGAAAGTTTGAAATAATTAAATAATGGATTACACGTTTTTTTACCAATTTTGCTTACACGAGTGTTTGTTTATCAATACACGGTATTAGGCTGGATTCAACTGCAATAACCTGTAAAATAAGTAAGGCTGACCTTGGAATAAACGTACGCGATTCCTTCACATATTGAAATAAAATTTCCGACTATAAATATTGCATAGCAGAAGTTTCCCACAAGTTTTGCAAGAATTTTCTAAATTCGATTATGCCCAAATTGAAGCTGTTTATTTTTCTATTATTTTTTATAAATGTATAGGGGGTAAAGAATAAGGCATCAAAATTTCTGAAACTATTCCAAAGCAACCCTGTATAATAGCAAGTCTATATTAATTAATAATAGTGCTAAATTAATGGAATAAGAAAGCTAAGGTTATAGTCATATTATTTTAAAATAGTGTGATTATTATTGGAATATGTCAGTTTTATAATTAATACTGTTAGTTTGAATTTTTATGTAGTACATCTTCAAAAATATTTTCTTAAAGTAGTTATCTTCAAAATGTAAGATTTTATAGTCTTCGAAGCCGAAATTATGTCATTGTTCTTTAGGTCGAACATTTGATTATAACCCTAGTAACAACTATAAAAAGACAAATAACATTCCTATTGCTAATCAGAAATTTTTAATGAGAATCAAAATACTAAAAAATCAAATTCATGCAAGAATCGCAAACACTATTACAAATTATATCAAAAATAAAAGACGTGCTTTATACACCCTCTGATAATTATTTCTTAGAAAATGTTTCTACTAACTAAAATTTGTACAAAAAACAATAGTAGCATGAACTGATAAAACTAAGAAAACAGTTATTTTAGAAAAATCTGATTATCAGGACAAAATGTTATATTTACTTAATGACGCTAATAGATACAAAATTATTAAAAATAATCCTACTTTTACATTTCAAAATAAAACAACAAAATTAATACAGAAAGGCAATTCCTTAAAAACTTTTAATCAATTGCACCTAAAATTTATGGACTACCGAAGTTACATAAAAACAATATAATTCTACGACCAATAATTAGTAATATTAAGGCTCCTTCTTATAAATTAGCAAAATATTTATCAAATATCCTTAAAAATATAGTCAGACAAATCCTTACTTTATCAAAGATTCTTAGTCTTTTAAAAATTTTATTGACTGCACAAATTTATTACATCTATTATGTTCTTGTGAGCTTTAATGTAGTCTTTCTTCACAAATAAACTAATTAAATTTGCTATTGCAATAATAAGCGACAAGTGACCTCATATAAGTCAATTGAAAATCCACCGGCAAACTTTAACACGGTACTATACAGGCCTAACCACGTCCATTAATATGAAAATCCCATAAAATAGAACGCTTTTTTGGAAGAAATTGAAAATGTTCACAGTTTGAAAACTGTCGGGAAATATGTATACAAATGCATATGTCTGGACGACATTCGAATTTCTACAATGTATCGCAAAGTAAATAACACGTTCAATAATATAAAATTACTGCAGCTGTATTTGTTTATTTGTGTAAAACTAACCTACCTCAATATACAATGACCTAAAATTTTATTATTTGTGTCTTATGGAGACAAAAGTTGAATATTAATAGTTATTTAAAAACATTCAATTATACTAAAGGCCATAATTTTGATAATTTACTTTTCAGGCCATTTTAATTTTTAAAATTGTTATAAGGCATACTTTTATTATTACGTGTATGTTTTAAATTACACTGAATGTAGGTCTTATAAACACAAAATCATAACATTTAATTGCATTTTTCCTTGTATTACATTAATAGTTAAATTTTGCTTAACATTTCCCTACTCAATTTAAAATAAGGTAATACAATATGAGAACTGAAAAACTTACCTTTTTCGATATTAGTTAATCTATTCGTAATTACACAAACGCGATGTTAATCTTAAAACTAAATGTAATTATATTAATTACGACAGATAGAAATAATAGAAATAATAATTCCTCTA
The DNA here is from genome assembly GCA_024586415.1 of Phrixothrix hirtus. NCBI lineage: Eukaryota > Metazoa > Arthropoda > Insecta > Coleoptera > Phengodidae > Phrixothrix > Phrixothrix hirtus. The sequence continues at coordinate 4,667 of JAHWXV010554997.1, read as the reverse complement.
TCACTACTAATTGGTATACTAGGTCTGTTTGGTCCAGTCGATATATTAATTTCCTTTCAAATGTGCCAAAAAAATACAAAATAAGAATTATTAACAGGTTACTGTATATCTGACTTGGAATTTCATATAACAAATATTCAAAAAATGACTAACATTCTACCAAAAAATAATTAACCAATTAACTTTTTCAATAAATATATTACTATTAGAATATCACACAAAAAATAAAATAAACACAAACAATAAAATTCATAATCAGATAAGCAATTTAAATTCTAATTTAATACAAAAATACCATTCCATTGAATTAATGAAATTTACAAAATCGGTAAAGGCACAAATATCCAAAAATTTTCCTTGGCCGGGATTTGAACCCAGGATTTTTGGATAGATACTCCAACGTGCTAACCATTGCACTACCAAGGACCATACACCAGCCTATATTTGATTTATACACAACCTCTACAAATATTAATGTCATAAACCACTCCATATATTGCTCTAGCATTCATTCCTAACCCAACTAATAAAATTGCTTTTATTTTAAAAAACATCATTACGCGGTTGCTAAATAAGCTTAAAAATAAATTAAATGCTGCTACACCTAAAGAAAAACTATTTAATTTAGTTTACTAGGTAAATTGCAAAAATTGTATTGCAACATATATTGGTCAAACAAAACAACACTTAAAAAGTAGAATTGCAGAACATAAGTCTGACATTAAAACAATTAATGCTATAAGTAATAAAAACTACATAGCTCGAACTAAACATTCAAAATAACTATCGCATAATTTCAACTTGAAAGACTTACATTTTTAAAATGATTATTTTAAAAGAATATTTTTGGAGACGTACTAAATAAAAATTCACAATAACAGTAGTAATTGTAAAACTGACCTAGATAATTCAAGTAATATTTATCACTCTATTTTAAAATAATATGTGGCTATAACCTTAGCTTTCTTATTCCATTTAATCAACACTATTACTAATTAATTTAAACTTACTTACATACTTGTACAATAATTTAAATGCTAATTATATATTACATCCTATATAATTTACATTCTAAGTATACAATATAACCTACTATAGAAATAATTGATAATGCTAAAATAAGACATTGATACTTATTAAATAGAAATTTTCTCAGTTTCCGGTGTCATCTGTTAACGACAACGATCATACTCGCCTTTAATAAAAATAGTTGTTATATTCGTAAAAAACCAAGATGAAACACAATATATTGGCAAATAAGACAATTTTAATAACCCTTTACAAATATTAAACAATATTAAATATCTTTTACAGAATATATTGATAAAAACACTAAACCAGAATTTCTCAATAGTTTTTATTTTTTTTTAGCTTTAACATTATACGTGTAAATTATACACTCTGATTTTTGTTTTAACCACGACATTTTTTAAATTTATGTCATCAATAATTACATCCTTGACTAATTAAGAATACAATTGCTCCGATGATTTAAAAATTAAATAAATCGAAACATGTGAATGCCGCTCATATATACTACCAACTAAAAAAAACTTATTGGGAATTTTGGTTTTGTGTTTTTATCAAACATTATACAGTGGGCCCCCGAATTGACTTCACCATAGGTGTAATTGAACTAAAATTTTTGAATCTTGTTTTGATGTTTTGGGATACTACGCTGATTGGTCTGAAAAGAATCCCAAGCACGTTACTAGTTTTTAAAATTCAAGACGGTCTTGACAATTGAGAAAAAACTATTTGAGATTGAAGCAAAGAGCCATTTCGGTCAATAATATGGCAAAATGTTATTGAGAAAAGTTGTTTAGAAAAGTTGTTTAGAATATAAAATTATGACCATTTGAAAAATTTCACTAATATCGCATCACTTTGACTAAATCAGTTTTTAACCTGTATTCTTACATTGTAACTACAATAAACAATATTGAGTATTACATTTAAGGAAAGATGGTTTAGAATCTTGTTTATTTTTATTTTTGTTATTAAATTAATTTTATTTTATGACTAATACCAAAATAATTAAGATGCTTAAAATTTGAAAATTATAATGTAAGTAACAACCGATTAAAATCAATTTAAGAAGTTATTTTCGTAAACAAGACCAAATAGGATTTATAAGTCAAACTATTCTACTTGCGATTTAAGCTGCTAGAGCCATCTATAGGTTTAAATAGGAGTAATTTACATATGAAAACTCGATGTTTCTTCCTATGAACGCCGTGAATTTTGAAAAATTCGGCACAAGTGAAAAGTCATAAAACAGTCATTAAAGTAAAGGTAATTGAATAGTTGCATGTCCTCCTATCACAAAATTTTGTATAACCTAACAAAATAGGTAAACAAATAAAAGCTTGTGGTTTCATTATGGGTGTGGCAACTACCCGTATACCACTGGTTGCGCTTTTTAAGACTCATCAGTTCGAAGTTGCTGGATATATAAACACATATCAAGTGCGGTTGTATTGCGATTTGGACTGGCAGAGCCGTCTATTGGTTTAAATATGAGTATATTGCATATTACCTATAGATGGCTCTGCCAATTTAAATTGCAATACAACTGCACTGCTATGTGCTTATAAGGAACGTGTATTTTCATTCAACATGTCTAGCAACCTCGTATTGATGAGCCCCAAAGGGCGAAAGTAGTGATATACAAGTACAAGCTTTTATTTATTTACCTGCTTTGTTGGGTTATATAAAAGTTTGTGGTGAGAAGACATGCAACTGTTTACTTTTATTTGATGACAGTTTTATGGCTTTTCACTTGTGCTGAATTTTACAAAATTCGCGCTATTCATAGGAGAAAACTTCGATTTTTTATATATTACACTTATATTTTAAATAGATTACACGAACATATGTAAGTATTAATTTTCAAAATTAATAAATGTAAAACTATATGCTTTAGATAACATATATTTTTATTAAACCATGTGAAAGAACATAGCTATTTATGGGTATACTATGGAATAAATTTTCAATTAAGTTATTTTCCTATTTGCGAAAATATGTACGCGAACGTTTCTTGACTGTAACTGAAAATTGCTTGAACCTATTGCTTTCAAGTGGAGTTGAATAGATTTTGATGGAAATCGGGCAAAGAAGGTATCAGGCGTAGAGAATTAAACAAATAAAATATATTTTTTATTGCACTACAAAAATGTTATTGTTCTTTCACCAACAATATTTTTAAAATGCACTAGGCGACAACTTACAAACTTAGTAGGTATAAATTAGACGATTGTTTCTATAGTGGAAGAACATTTGTTAACATAGCAAACTATGTCCTATTTGGCGAAGTCACTTGAAGCGAATATCTAGTCGCTTTAACGCCAAAATCTTTTATACCTTGAAATAGAAGGTGATTAAAGAAGAATGTCGCCTGTTTGAATTTGGCACCAATCATAAATTTGTCTAATGTTGGTTATGTAGATACGCATAATTCAATGGCGAACGGTATGTCATTCAACGAATAAGGAATACTAAGGAAGCGCCACTATCAAACGTACGGTCCGCGCGTGTGTTCAGTTTTTAAGCACTACCTGTGGAAAACGCCATCATTGACGGAAAACAGTTAAAAGTCAAGTCTTGAAGTTTTGTTAATTGTGTGTGTAATTTTGAGGATATTTATTTATAATTCAGTGAGTATCACGGTTGGATGTGCAGCTTACGGCTACACTAAAAGAAATGCTAAAAATCTCCTGGATTATCATTTCACAAATATGTTTTTATATTGTTAATTGTTAAGTTACCGAATAATAGTTACCGAATAATATGATTAATTTTTGCTTATATTTGACAATTAAAAGTTTTTATTGTGTATACAGTGTGAACCATTAGTGCGAGGACGGAGCTTATCTCTTAAACCATCAAGTTCAGAGTAATACTTTAAAGACAAAAATTGTTCATATCTAAGAAGTCTATAATTTAAAAATAATGTTGTTTATACAGGTTGCGTCAAAATGAGTACTGATATAAAGTTATATTTTTTTAAATGGGATATCCTATATATTTTGATATATTCTAATAGATATTATTACGTTGATTAATTTGATATAAGGATATACCATGTTGTTATTATTCGTTTTTGAGTTATTACAATTTAACTGTGAAAAATAAGCAATATTTAACAATTTATAGGAGGTAAACGAAATGATGTAGTCAAACAAAGAGACTTCTGTATAACTCTAATAATAGTCTATTTTTGAAATAACCTAAGCTACTTGATTATAGACTTCTTATGTATGAACAATTTTTGTTTTTAAAATTTTGCTCTGAACTTGATAGTTTAAGACCTAAGCTCCGGCCTCGCACTAATAGTTCACCCTGTACATAATGACGTATATTGCTGCAGATTTCATACTGTGTAATTGATTATATTTAAAACAAAAACTATTTAAAGTTAAAATTTTCTTAGCGCGTAATACGAGGGTTGCCTTTTAAGTAGTTATAAAAACTAGGAAAGAAAACAAATTTTTTGGGACAAACTATTTTATTGTTTTTCAAAGTATTCACCTTTAAGTTCTATACATTTTTGCATGCGTTCAAGCCACTTCTCGAAGCATTTTTTCCACTCTGAAGTTGGTATCTCAAAAATGTGGTTTTCAAATGCTTCAACGGCCTCTTTAGGAGATGAAAATCGCTGTCCA
>JAHWXV010554916.1:0-17593 GCA_024586415.1 Phrixothrix hirtus | reverse complement strand
AAACTTTAAATAATTAATTGGCTTGTTATCTAAAAATAATTAATAACGGGTTTATGTGTTAACATAACAATTCTTAAATTATACTAACATGTAGATTAACGGACAACGGATTTAAATCTGTATCTAAAAATAAATATTTAATTATCCCAAAGCAAGAACAGCTTAATTAAAATTCTTAACTTTCCATTCTGTTATCGGTATTGACATTGCAGACATCTAAAAAACTGATGACTTTACTAACAGGCATCAAAAGGTCAATGTCTTAACCATGAACTTGAATGTTTTATCTTTTATTTATGACCCGCGGGTTATCCTATGTTTTGTAATCTACTTGTACAGACAAGTTAATCTTTGTACTAATTATGAAATCTGACGAAGACAATTTACAGGGCGTTTTACGTCGTTCAGAAACTTCATTAGGAATACTAATAATATAAATATACAAGTATATCGGGTGCGGACATAAAATATTAAATAAAATGTTCAGAAAAATTAAATCGTTTTAACGTGTAGCTTAAACTACACCGTGCAAAATCACCTTTTATATGAAAAAGAATTAATTAAGGAAAACAGAAAGGAGATTTTGGCCTTAATTTCAGGTACACGTTACAAGGGAGGAATACACAATTCCATTAATCGGCAAATTGGGACCTGAAGATGATACTAAAATGTAGAACTTTGGCATGCAGCAAGTATTTTAAAGTTGTCGAAAGAACTATATGAATTTATAACTGTTTAAATGTTGTTAAAATATAATCAGAGTGTTCATTTTATTAGAGTTTGAAAATATGGCCTATGTCGCATGTACTAATGTAAGCGTAAGCATTATGGCAATGCCCATTTTCACCGCAATATTTAAGAAAAGCTTAATTTTTAGTAATATTTAAGTTGTACATTTTCATTGCACTTCTTAGATTAAGGTATGTAATTTGAATTCTTAAGACATGCTTAACGTTAGAAATGATATTTATTCAAAGTAGTTGCATAAATTTGTGCGTTAATAACTTTCTTTACTTTCTATAGACATATTATGTGTTGATGTTTAAACGTTTGTAATGGATTTTAGAGCAATAAAAAGTATAATAAATGATGATATGGATTTATTGGAAATCATTGACTCTGATTTTCTGAGATTGTATTATACAAGACCAAATTATTTTCACGATATGGATGACTACAATTTTTACAGACGATTTCCTCTTACAGAACAAAAATGCTTAAAGGTATTACCGTTAATTGAAGAATATTTAGAATTTCCAACTGATGCGTAAGCAAATATATAATTTTATGGGGTAGATTAAAAATACTTTTAATAATGTTATTATAGCAATGATAGTATCTCTCCAATGAACTAATTGCTGACAGCACTTCGGTTTTATGCATCTTTCGGAACTTTAGTTGCAATTGCTGGAATCCATGCATCAACAGCAATCAAGAATTATTGGAAGAGTTTCCAGAACTATCGTATTGCTTCCTCCTCAATTTATTAGGATGCAAGTACTGCAGCTGCTATTGCACAGACCAAAAATTAATTTTCTTGAAGTTTCCGCATTTCCTATAGTACTAAGTGTCTTGGATTGTACATATGTTAAAATACAATCACCAGGGAGTGAAGGCGCAGAAATTTACCGAAATCGGAAAACGTATTTTTCTCTTAACATTCAAGTAATTGCTAACGCAAACTTGGAAATAATAGATATCATTGCCAGGTGGCAGGCTCTGTACACGATTATACAATCTTTGCAATTTTCAAAATTGTATATTATTAAGTAGAGCAACATGATAAATCTGATTTTCAAATTGTAATATCATTGCTTTTTAAGATGATGAAGGATACTCATTAAAAAATTACCTTCTTATTCCGTTAGTTCAGCCTATAACAAGAGTAAAATTCTTATATAATGAAGCTCATATTCGAACACGTAGCACAATTGAACGATTGTTTGTAAATGTCAAGAGACGCTTTCCTGTCCTTGCATATCGATTAAGACTTAAAATGGAAACGATTTTAGCAGTTATTGTAACAACTGGAGTGCTTCATAATATTCCGCGAGGAATGCATGATGTGCTTCCTAGAGAATTAGAAGGCGACGAAGTAGTAGAAGGATTGATTCCTGACGATCATGCACCAGGCGGGTATGTTATAAATGATGGCAACATCAATGAAATAAAATATAATACAATAAATAATTATTTTGAAAATTTGTGATGTTATTTATTTAAGCCAATACATTTTATTTGCATAACTGTCAAAGGAATAAAGGAATGTTTTTCATTTATCTTCAGTCTAGCTTACAAAAATAATATTTTATAGTACAATACAAAGAAGCAAATACAAAATTATGTACAAATGTTATAATGTACTATAGGTAACAATATTTGATTTAACAAAATAGTAAAATGAAATATGAAAAGTAAAATATAAAATTCATTCATCTCAAAAATTGGTTGTATAATAAGTTATTATATTATAATCATCTAAGCCAAACCAATTGTATAATACAATTGGTTTGGCTTAGATGATCATAATATAATAACTTATGAAAGATAAACCTAAATTTAATTGTAGCAGCTACTGCAAAGTAGCCTTTTTAATCTCTATATCCAAGCGCAATGATTCTCTTTGCAAATGTTGCTGTTCAATTTGCCATTCCAGATTATTTGTCCGTAGTTATTCTTCTACTTTATCAATAGCTAGGCGTTGATCCAATAACTGTTCATAGTTGTGAACTACCATCGAAAAGGTTATGGCTTTAACAACTGTAGCTGGTCGCCTTCTATTGGAACTTGTTGTAAAATAATAATATGATCTATAATTCTCTAATTGTAATGCGCAATACCTTGGAATGTTTTCCAAAGCACTGTTTGGAGTGACAGTAACCATTGCAGGTGTTGGATGTCCCCAATTGTTGATAGTTTCCTACAACAAGTATTTTATTATGACGGAATTCAATAAAATTTTGAGTATTACTACAATTAACGTTATCATCCATTGTGGTTGTTGTAAGAAGTTTTTCTGGTCTCATTTGCCTAAAATTTAAAATGCAACATTATCGAAGTTTTTAATTATGAGGCACTTTTAGCCAATGAACTACTTGATATTTACATTTAAGATGTTTTGGGTATTATTATATATGTATCTTTGTCACACAAATGTGCAGTATCTAATTGTTGCTACTAATTCCAAAAGTATAACTAAATAATTATTTCCTAATATTTTTGCCAATTTTTCACCGAATCTGTCCATATCACAGTCATATGGGTTACTCAACCCTGTTACTGTTTTCATATTGATCGTGTCTAATATTTCTTTGTCAGGGTACGAAATAGTTTTTGCTACGCTTCCACCTACAATTTTATATGATTATATCGTTGAGAATCTTGAATTGGTTTAATATTAAATTCTATACCTGTCAAATGCATTTCCTTTCTTTCCTCTGCTACTAGTTTTCGAATACCTTTTTTCTTGTTAGTATACAATTTCTTAACGAATGTACTGATCTACTGTGAGCATAAGGACACGATGCATTAAATTCTTTGGTTATTTGTTCCCATGTCTGTAGTTTGTTTTTGTTACTTACAGAATCTGTTTTTTAACTTTATCTTAGCTATAGGAAATACAGTATACAGAAAGTATTGTTTTCGTCCAAAATTTTCGATGTCGAAATTTTAGTGGTAATACACCTTTTCGGGTCCCCTGAGTCCAAAAATCATGTTTTTAGAAATTGGTATATCTATGTGTGTATGTGTGTGTGTGTGTGTGTGTGTGTGTGTGTGTGTGTGTGTGTGTGTGTGTGAGTGTGTGTGTGCGTGTGTGTGAATGTGTCTGTGTGTGTATCTGTGTGTGTTTGTGTGTGTGTTAGTGTGTGTGTGTTAGTGTGTGTGTTAGTGTGTGTGTGTGTGTGTGTGTGTGTGTGTGTGTGTGTGCGCGCGCGCGCGCGTGCGCGCGTGTGAACAAAGTATCTCGAAAACAAAAAGTCGTAGATTAACAAAATTTTATATTTGAGTTTGCATCCATCCTACCACGCGACTGCAACATTTCACTAAAATTCAATAACCGGAAGCGCCACTTTACTCTTGTCATTTTTTGGTTTTTCGCAATTTTGTAGAAATCAGCTGTAACGATTTTTTTTTCAATTTATTATGTTTCTTAAACATTTAATTTCCTTTCATTTCTGTTATTTTTAGATATTTTCCGAAATTTCCGTTTTTCGCGACTTTCTCTAAATAGGCTATAACGATTTTTTTAAAACTTACTGCATTACTTATCTATTTAATGGCCTTTTATATAGTCTATGCTGTTTCTTAGAAAATTTTCTGCAAATTGAGTTACGGGAAGTACCTTCACCGTTAACTCAAAACAAAATAACTATGAAACTAAAAGTTATAGCAGAATAAAAATTTATATTTATGGCCGCAACGACATTGGTATGCTAAATGAAGAATTTGGTTAACATCGAATAACTGGAAGTTCCACTTTATTTCCGTCATTTTTAGATATTTTCCGACTTTTCGTTTCTCGCGATTTTCTTGAAATCGGCTGTAACGATTTTTTTAAAACTTCGCAACTTCTTCATTTCGTTTTATATGAATCAAGCTGTATCTTTATTAAATTTTTGAAAGTCGTGTAACCGGAACTACTTAGTATATTAATTGTGAACAACGTATCTCAAGAACTAAACATGATATATGAATGAAATTATATATTTAAGTTTTTTATCTTCTGCATATGAGACGTCAAGAATTTAGGTAAAATCGAATAACCGGAAGTGCTACTTTATTTTTGCGATATTTAGTTTTTTTGCGATTTTCTCAAAAACAGCTATTACTTTTATTTTTAAATGTACTATGGTAATTATGTATTTAATGCTCCTTTAAGTGAACTTAACCGCTTTTCTAAAAAAATGCGTTGATGTAAGTTATCAGAGAAAATTTCTGGAGTTAAGCAGCCCTTCGCTTGTCCAGTAACTTGGGTGGATGACCGTTACAATTATCGTTTCCAAAATAAACGTAGAGAGTAATCTAATCATTTGTGGACACTATTGGCATATCTATGTGCGTGAGAGAAAGTCGTGTATTGTCATTTTATTAAATTTCCAATAAATTTATCATAACTGTAATAGTAAATTTTGGAAATCAAATAAAATGATGCATTTATCATTTTGCTTGATTTCCAATAAATTTATCATTTTATTTGATTTCCAAAATTTACTATTTCAGTTTAATTTATTATTATTGTTAATCTACGAGTTTTAATATCTTGTCATTATCTACTTGTTTAATAGATTGGTTTTGGAACTTGTTGTTTTTTGATGATGGTATTACTTTTTGTAAAAAGTTATTAAACGGAAACAATTATCAAAATATTTTAATATTCTTTTAATTGGGCGAAGACGAGTGATTAATTTAATATTTGAGTATCCTTATATTTGTTACATAAACTACAAAGCACTTGCTTTTCTGTTAGTGAGAAATTTGCAGTTCTTGTTTTGTTTCGATTAATAAACTATCAATAACTAAATAAATTGAGTAAAATCATACTCAGTTGTTACTCTTTTGAATAAATACCAATGTACTATTATATATTTAAGATAGTGTTTTATATGTGAAGCTGCATACATAGATAAATTTTTATAGGTTTGCAATATTTTAGAAGTTTTGATGCAAAGCCATAATAACTATAAATGTCCAATACTTGCTAAATTAATACTTTTCTACTACACTACACATAAACCACTTTCAAGTTGGTTCTGATTATTTTACAAATTAATTTGTTTTAGTGAAAACACAGACGGTTGCATTTCCGTTGTTACCACATTTATTAATATTGAAAGTATAGCTTATTTAAGTAGCGCTGAATTCTTTGTGGTGCAAATAATACGATACTTTACCACTCCTTAGTTTAAAGCATTACTTTGATAAGTAATGCTTAAGCGCTATATGGTGCAAATGGGCATAACTGGCCTACCAAATGTTCATTTAATACGCTGCAACTTACATGAGATAATAAAAACTTGTTATGTATACTGCATCGACGCGAAGTTTCGAAATTACCTGTTCCTTAAAAATTATATGGTCAATAATTCCACATCAAGGTTATGAAAATTTAGAAACTTAGATTAAAGTGGCGGGTTTTATATTGTCATACAGTTTAAAGGAGCATGGATTTAAGGGTGCAATAATGCACCTAATCATTGAACTGCATTACTAAATTATTAGTCGAAATAGTCAGCTTCAGATAATATGGATAAACCCTAGTAAATGTACGCAAAGCGTTTAATTTGTATTATATACAAATGTGCGTATTGCCATAATACACAATGTTAATACTAATATAGGAATATCTATCCTCTACTGTAATCATTTAAATTAAAATTAATGGTGTGGTAAGATTCAGCAATATTTATAAGCAATAAACGTCAAGCATTACCCTACTGATAGTTACAAATCTTATTTGGGAAATTGGGTAATATAATGAAAATTTATACGGTTTGAGTTACCCATAGCTACAGTAATTCTTAATCCTTAAAGTAATGAGTGGTTAGTTACTTAAGACATTGGTAAAGCGTAGTGAATTTTATTTCGAAGAGTATAGATTGCTAAGAAAATACATTATTGTTTAAATGTTACTCTATCAACTATGACTCTTGAGAATACATTTTGTGTACTAGTGAAAACTGTTGTTTAAAACGCAAGTAGCTTTACTTATACTAAAATTAATATAAAAACTAAGGTCTTTGGCTGATGCTTCCCGAGAACAGCGGATATCACAATGGGGCTCACTTGGAAAGCATCGAGTTAACTGTTCTACCTATTCTATGAAACGTAGTTTAATACATAACTAGTGACAGCACGTAAAGTGTTTCTAAAATATATCGAATGATACAAATTCTTCTGTGTTTTACAATAGAACAAGTTTAAATTATGCTTAAGTTTTTCAATATTTCTTGTGACAATCACAGATGCTATTTTCTCAGTTACAATTCAACAAATTTCAGCGTAAAAAAATATATGGCAATTTTAGAAAGTACTTTTTATATAATTTTAAGCATTTATCAGGCTATTTATGAAGTCATTCATAAATAACGTATATATCAATATGTAAACTGATTTACAAACTTCAATTTATTTGCTTTTCATCGTGAACTACCAATTTCAATTCATCATTTTGTAAGCCCCTTTAACTAGGGCGCTATATTACATAAAACACTGATCGAGAATTGAAAACTCATAATTTATTAAATCTACATTTACAATTGGCGAAGATAGGGCTTGCGCTTTTATAAAATAAATATATTCGCAGTTTCGTGAAAAAATAAATCACTTACATTGCACAACTTCAAAACTGACAACAATTCACTTAAATACGCCCAAAATTCCCGCTATATTAATCACAACAGGTTTTTCAATCAATACCAATATGTTATTAACTTTTAGTACAAGCAGGTTGCACTCGAATAGTATTCCTGGGAATTGTTAAAAATTTATATGGGATTCTTTGCCACAACACTACACAAAGTTATTTAAACTTTAAACTAAGAATCTGCATGAGGTTAACGTTATCCAGACCTAGGGTAATCTTTATTGTATTAAAGGATTGGTAATCAATATGTTTATCTGCTGTATGTGTATGCATAAGTTGTGAAAGTTCATACATTACGAATTATTTATTTGCATTGGAAAATATTTTTTATTGACGTTTGATTTGCAAAATTAATTTCATTACTGGTCTTATCCTATATCATTAGACTATTATTCTCTGACTAATATTGTAGTGGTATTAGGGGTTTTTTAATTGTAGGTTAAATATTTTTCCAGTTTTACAATATTACATCATCCGTTTATCCATTGGAAATTGTTAAGTAAGTTATACGGAAGTGAAATAAAAATCCTCATATCTCTGTTACTTTTGATACCATTTCTATAACAATTGCTAACGATACGAGGGGTGCTGTATATGTATCGGGAATCGAGTACTTTCGTCGATGTTAGAAAATCATAGATAGCACTGTCATAAAATTTGACATTTTTTAGGTTATGTAGCATTGACAGTTGAATAAAACATCGTTTGGTAACGTTTATATTTAAGAGTAAAGTAAATAACTATCGACAAAAATGGAATTAAATCGCGAAGATTTTCGTGCAATGATTTTTTAGCATTTTAAAAGTAATTTAACTCAAGAACAATGTATGGATCGTCTTGTTTCGGCTTTTGGTAACGATGCACTATCCTAAATAACAATTTGTCGCTGGTTATCAGAACTCAAGTTTGGTCGCACTAGTCTCAGTGACGAATTTCGCGAAGGTCTTCCGTGAACTAGTTTAGTTTCAAAAAACATTGATGCTGTGCGTGAGATGATTGACATGAATCAGCATGTGACTTACCGTGATATAAAATCGACCCTTGTCATTGACATGAAATAAATATCAATAATTTTGCATGACCATTTAGGTGTGAAAAAATAGTGTGCCCGATGGATTCCACACAATTTAACGGAGGCTCAAAAAGTGGCTCGTGTTCAATGGAGCAAGTAAATGCTGAACAAGTTTTATCGTGGTGCTTTAAATTTGGTTTATAATATCATTACAGGTTACGAAACTGGGATTTATTTATATGGCCAGAAACAAAACAACAGTCGCACGTTTAAGTATTTCAAGATGAATTGAATCCAACAAAAGCTTTCCATTCACGAAGTGTTTCAAAGACATTGGCCGCAACATTTTCCAGTGTTACTGGTCGCGTTGCTACTGTCGCTTTAGATGATAGTTGCACGGTCAATGCTGATTGATATACAAGCATTTGCTTACCGGAAGTTATGGATGAAATCAGAAAAACTAATGTAAAACATCGGATCATCTTGAACCATGACAATGCATTGTCACTCACGGCATCACAAACTGTCGATTATTTGAATAGGCAAAAGGCGGAATTAATGACTCATTGTCCATACAGTCCGGATTTAAGTCCAAATGATTTCTTTTTAATCTCGGTTGTCAATACAATTTTTTCAATAACTCGCATTTTTCTGCTATACAATCTTCGGAATGGAAAAAGTGCTTCAACAACTGGTTCGAACGCCTGAAGAAGTGTATGGATTTTAAGGGAGAATGTTTCGAAAAACAATAGAAGCATTATTATTGCATTTTCATTGTTTTTTCATACTTATTCCCGGAACAACTGCAGCACCCCTCGTATTTCTTCAGTTATTTGAAAATCTGTTTACCTCCTTATGGGTTTAAAAATCTATATATGTTGAGATAAAAAATATAAAACTTAAAACTTTAATTTTCCCCGCTATCAACTTGTGGTACTAATTTGTTAAATAAGTATGTTCTCTCATTTAAAATTATCCAAAACGAGTCGAAGTCGAAACCATAAGTGATTTTAAATATTTATTTAGGTTTTACCAGTCTAAGAAATTATGAATAAAGCTTTTCACCGTTTTGCTATGTCAGAGACTTTTAAAATAATATCCTTTCTTCTATTGACATGAAATTAAAAGAATCTTGTGTATTACAGGGTGACAAAAATTTGACGTTTTATAGGGAGACCCAAAAACTAAGCTATTAACAACAGATTGAATTTTTAACATTTAAAATTTGACAAATAAGATGGCGTTTAAAGATTTTACATATCATTGTTTATATGTGGTTTATAACATGAACTGCTGTTTTTTTAATATGAAGCGAACTTGAATGTTAATATGTTTTAATACAGCTATTTCACTCGTTTCAATGATAAATAATATTTGTGGTAAGAATAGAATATATAGAACCAATGTTAGCTTCGCCCTGTATATCTAATTATTCAAGGTATTTATTCATTAATACTGATGGTAACATTCAATTCCCTAACAATTTGAGAAATACTGAAGCTCCTGCTTTAAGCATGATTATTCGGGATCTTATATTGTTATCAATATTTTCTTGCATTTTTAAACTCTTTTGCTTAATACATAGAACTTTGAAAACGTAGTAACATAAGAATCATACTGCACTAGTAAAATCGCCCGTAATAAAATTGCCAGGTCCGAGTATAGCTTATGATGGTTTTCGGTTTCGTATTTAAACGGTAGACAAATAAAAACCAGTCACAATAATATTAGATGACCTGATCAAAAACGTATAGGTTCTAATTTTAGTTTGTTTTAACAATTTAAATTTGTTTTCATAGGTTTAATCATAGATATTTATAGTTGTAAATAACAACCTTTTTGTGAATTACTGAAAAAATTATTTAGTACTTGACTATTTGGTCTTAATAGTTATTAATATATTTTGTGGGTATATCAATTAATTTTACAGTTTAGAAAAATACATACCATATGTACTGAATAAAATCTTAGTAACGTTTTAGTTTGTTATATAAAACCTAAAACATAATAGCTATTTACGCAACTACTGTGTAAAGTACAGTTTTTATGGCATGAGTTCCGGAGTTCCGGGACGAATGTCCTAAAACCGCATTAGCTCACATGTTGCATACAATACTTTTTCTACGTTTGCTCATATACAATGAAGAACTAAGATTGTTGTGAAACTTATTAATTTGGTACAACTATAACACTATACACAACTATGCAAGAAAAACATGCAGTTATTAATTATTTCTATTAATGGTTAAATTTGTTGTAAAGTTTGAGCAATTCTGCATTTTTATTCCTGCAACTTCAAGAGCAGATGAAGTATTTGCCTTTTGAAAAACTTCCTACTACTGTTTGTTGTATTACCTACATTTAACGTGTTCATACCATTAGTATTTGTAGTTGATCTTACTCCCAAAATTTTGGACCTTGCTTGTATTTTATTGAACAAAGCATCATCTATGTAGCTTTCAGCTACACTAGATGAGCCGCATCCTCCAAGTTTTTTGATTTTTATTAAATCGGCGCCCGTATTAGCTAGGAGAGTCGCTGACGTATGTCCAAAACAGTGCCCTGTATAAAAGCTGGGGTTTTCTAAATTTACAAACTGACCAATTATCGACGGCAAACGTCCGAAAGTGTTAATTCCTACAACTTGGTTGCTACACTATCCATGTGCATATTTTAAAAATTACTTTTTCACTGCAGCAGCCTTATGAGACCCCAAAACCGTATATTGTCTATAAAGACTAACGTAATCGATATAAGTTCTTTATCGTCCAATACAGTAAATGCCCTTGATTGGTTAGTTTTGGTATCTGGGCCAAAATTTTGTCAATTTTTTTTATATGTTCAGCAGTTAGCGCGTACAATTCATGATGGCGACAAGCGCCACATACTCCGAATATCAGTTCAACCTAAAATAATCATTTTAAATGTTAGAAAAACTACTTAAGCGAGAATGTACCTTAATCATTAGGAACTTCTCATCTGGAGCCTCTTTCATTAACTGTACAATCTGAATTCTGCTTAATGTTTTCGATTTATTTGGGTTATAACCAACTGCTTTTTGCTTCAAAAAAGGGATTAATCTGTTGTAACTTCCAATATTAAGGTTATCTTTGGTTGCAATCATAGACTTTAGCAATGAAAAAATGGACCATAACGAAGATGGCCTGAAATACGTACTTTGTTCGGCAAAATACCCGAGCAATGCACTTTCGGTAAACTCCTTTATTTTATTTTTATCGCACCATCTAGTAAAATTATTATATCTTTTTCATACATTGCCTTGGCTTTGAGAGGCAATAAATTCGATGTTACGCTCGCTGCTGCAGCTGCAATTTCTGGCGGCGTACAACTTTCTTCTTCAAAATCAATGTATTCCATTTTACAAATTTATGTTTTAAAAAAATATTCTTGCCGATTATGCAAAATGACACAAAAATTAAAAATTGACATTTAAAACGATTGTTTATTTACTAAGTGCAAAGATATCTATAAAGCATGCGTGTATCATGAGATTCATTATAGCATCGATACCACGATACCAATGCTATAATGAAAACAATGTGATAAACGTTTGTTTTACGCATAGGCGACTATGCGAAAAATGTCTACTTTTAAGGCGACCGTAGAAAAAATATATTTAAAATTGAAAGATAAATTTACAACCTAATTTTAAGACTGTCCGCCTCCATTTTGATCAAAAATAGATTTAATTATTACTTTCTTTCGTTTACGTATCATCGTAGTTGTAAAAACGGATAATGAACATTCAAACAAGTTTTAAAGAGATTTTTATTAAATTTTATTTGCACAACACCATTCATTAAACGATTTCTATTACTAATGTAATAATACTATTATTATAATACTATTATAGTATTGGAAATAGCTCAATGAATCTTGTGTTGCGTAGCATTTAATAAAAATCCATTAAAAACCTGTTTGAATGTTTATTATCCGTTTTTATAACTACGATTATACGAAACGAAAGAAGCTAATAATTAAATGTATTTTTGTAATACACTCTTTTCATTTCATTGAAATCATTATACTGCTCTTAAAATGTGGATTGTACTAATGTAATTTTATACTAAATACTCGATACAATTTATGAATTGGGCAGGAAAAAAAGGCGAAACGTCAGATTTTAATTAACTATATCCATCCTAATTTTATGGGAATAAATAAACCTGCGAGGGATATTGACTTTTATTATATGGGTTTCCGATCCTAAAGTATGAGTAACAAACAAGTTACAAATATAATCTACAAACCCAAAGTAATTAGGTACTACTAGCAATTATAGTCGGAGCAAATACGACTTCAAATGCTTTCGATGCTTTAAGTGGTCGTTGCAGTCCCAACAACTTTTCTTGTCAAGTGTGCATGGATTTTTGGTGCTTGACTGTACCTATAAATCAATTATTGTGTGGTACAAATTTTATGACAAAGAAGATTACTTAAATAAGGAAAGAATTTTTCTAGAAACTAGATTTCTTATAGGGTAGTGTATTTTTTTAACGGGGATGCCCTAATTTAGGCGTGAGCAACCTCTTTCATATATTTGGCTATGGAACTATGTGTGTATTTACATAATGCGTTGAATCCATATAAATGGTACACCTCATAACGTTTTATCCTTAAATTAATACAATTGAGGTTAAAATTTTATCTTCATTACGAAACACTAAGCCTGGTACTAATAAACGTAGATTAATCAATCTCTGTCTAACAAATAGTCACGGATTCGGGTAAAATCGGCGAATTTTTGTTTTTAATATAGTTTTGATAATATTCTAGTAAAAGCCGGCATTTATAAGTTGGTAGGCCTGAAATATATGTACATTTTGCGTCATTGCCTTTATTTGAGGTTATTTTATTGTAATTCATTGTTACGTTTGCGATGTATTTCTTTAAAGACTCATTTATAAAAGTGTATTGCATTTAATTAAATAGTAAGGTTTTTAATGTTGCCTTTTCGGCAATCGTTCATATAATAATTAATTTTTCAAATTATCAGGTAACACGGCGTCTGAGTTGATTATGTAATCAACGCAGACATTATTTAATGAAAACAGTCATCTCTATATCCTGCATAATCTATTTTACGTTTTATAAAAAAGCAAATCTCCAATTAGTACGAATGTACACAATTGAAGGTTATAAAATTGACGATAGATGCATAGACTGACAGATTAATAGCATGACATGATTATATCAACATAATGCTGGTTTATTGACTAAAATCATAAAGCATCCAAATAAACGATCGATCGGGGATTAATCTTAGTGTAACGTTCTTAATAAAAAAATAAATATAATGTTTGTTGTCTTAACTACCTATAAGAATCGAAATAATTGAATAGCAAAATCAATCTCAATCTCAAATTGTGAATGTATCGACGATATCTTATTAACGGCATTTTTTGTTGTTATTAATTACGAACACTACTTGCGGCTAGCTGTGCAAAAGAATCTCTGGGAGAGGGAATAGGATTAATAATTACGACAATTTATGTTCCGCTTGGACGCCAGCCTTATTAAAAAAATAAGGCAAATATTAAATATAATAAAGATGAAACTTTGTGGAACCCAAGTTGTGCTATTATTTCGACAGGAAGCACTTTTCGGTAACAAATGGTATAGTTTGGAATAAATAGTAAATAGTAATTTACAATAAATTTTAAACAATGCACTGCTAAGTTATAATATTAAGAATTGTAATATGATTATAGGTAATTTAATAAAATCAAATAACATCAAATACCAGTAATTCTGTGGATCGAAGTAATTTAGCTAAGATGTCTTGCAGCTTATATGAGAGTACCCCAACAGTTGCTTGTATCCAGTGTAATTTCTGGATCCGCCAATATGCTTGAAAACCAGTCCAATGAATTATCTAGGTATGTTTAATGAAACTGAAAGAAAAATATTAAGTTCGTGTGCTTTAATTTATATTTCTGAAGGAAATACTAAATTTAAACAAGACAACTGCATATCTGAACTTGATGAATATAGATTAAAAATATGAGAAATGTGTAGCCTATTACCCCGTTCTTCTAACGTGATATTAGTTATGTCTACTAGCTCTACAGGAGGTGCGTTAGATCTGCACCAGAATAGCATGCAACAGTTTATATTCTAAGGGCGCCAGACGGTGAATTACGTTAGATAGAAAAGAATTATACAGGGCTATTACTGAGTATTGACGACCCTGAATGTCCAAAATAGGCAAACCCAATTTACACTTTCATAGATCGCTATTGCAATACAAAAACATAGATACATTATTTGTCAATTATCCGAACTGTCAATAATTAAGTTGTAATATTTGAACTACTACGAGTATAATGAACTACTAATAAAATTGGTATTCACCTTTAATGTTATTTGAAAGCATAAATATTATATTAGTCAAGCAAGCGTTCGCAGTGGTTCAAACGTCCTAGTCATTAATCTTGACGTTTATTGTCCAATTGTGTTCATTTATTAGAAGATGTATTCAAATAGCGAAAAGACTGATATGATTTTAATTGTGAATGCCGGAAAAATGCCGTTGCTGCCGCAAATTTGTAGCATCAACGCTATCCATATCGTAGAGCACTGAATAAAAATTTTTTTCGCAGACTTGAAACTCAGTTAAGAGAAAATTAGCCCCCTACTAAAAAACCTAGACAAAGAATTGCCATAAGTGATCAGAATGAAATAGCAGTTATCCGTAGTGTAAAGGAAGATCCCCATATTAGTCAAATTCGATTGCTAGAAATCTTGTAATAAGCCAGTCTTCGGTAAGTAAAATTTTACGTGCAAATACATTTCATCCATACAATGTAATGCTAGTGCGAGAACTGCCTGATTTTAACAAACGTTTAGAATTTTGTAATTTTATACCTCAAAAAGTTCAAGACGACCCTGATTTTATAAGCAAGTGTATGCTTTCAGATGAAGCAACATTTACAAATAAAGGTTGTATTAATAGGCACAATTCTCATTATTACGCCCAAGAAAATTCAAAGTGGACGCTAGTAGCACACTTTCAAACAATTTATTCCTTAAATATTTGGTGTGGAATTTTAGAAGAGCGTATTATTGGGCCGCACTTCTTTCCAGGGGCGTTAAATGGACAAATGTTTTTAAATTTTTTGCAAAACGAGTTACCGTTATTCCTATAAGATGTGGACCTTCATACACGCCATATTTGTGGTTTCAGTTAGATAGTGCACCACTTCATTTCCATCAAAACGTCCGGCAATTTTTATCAACTGAATTTGAAAATAAATGCATAGGAAGGGGTTCGATTATTCCATGGCCGCCACGTAGTCTCTATATCACTCCTTTAGATTTTTTCCTTTGGGGTGTGCTAAAACATTAAGTATTTTTAGCTCCGCTTGCTAATGTTGATGATTTTAAGGAAAGGATTATAGAATCATCTAGGTCAATAACACCAAAAACATTACGGCGTGTACAACGATTGTTTTTGCATAGAACTGCTGCCTGCGTAAGAGTCAGACGTCGACATTTTGAGCAAAATTTACATTAAGTGTTTATTTGATAGATAATTAACATTTTTATTGATTTTTTTCCAGTTAATTTCGTTTTCATTTTATATCCTTCTGTTTTATGGTTTATTAAAAAATTTTATTTAACAAAGGTGAATACCAATTTTACTAGTAGTTCATTATACTCGTAGTGGTTTAAATATTACTGCTTAATTATTCACAGTTGGAAATATGATAAATAAGGTATATACGTTTTTGTATTAGAATAGCGACCTATGAAAGTGTCAATTGGGTTGCCTATTTGGGACATTCCGAGCCGTCAATACTCGGTAATAGTCCTGTATAGTAAAAATAGTTACCCTTGTATCCTATTTATTTAGGGGGATAATGAATATGCACATTGGAAAGAAAACAAGCAGGTTATAATTAAAATTTAATTAATAATAAAATTATTTAAAGAAACATAAATTAATATTAAACATTTTATATGATAGGAGATTAAAAATGTAAATAAATACTTAGTCAGAGTTTCGTTTATTAATTTACTTGTAATTTTACCATCTCTGCTTTTGGACATCAGGTGGAATTTGGTTCACACTTTGTTGTTCGAATAAGGAAGGGCTATGGCAGACTGCTGTAAAATACTCATGGAAAAGTAATATCTTCTATATGAAACTGAAATCAAGTTTAGCAAAATATATAAGGAACTCTAATGTTCTGACTTATTTTTGAAGTTACAAATTGTTTATACCAAAAACAATAAAGTAAATATGTATTTGATTAATTTTGTCACAAGCAAAGAAATGTAATTTTTAGATTTGGTAATATAAATTAGTATTCCGTTTAAAAAATGAAATTTACCATTAATATGGATTAATTTGCCCTTATTATTTCAAAGAACTAGGTCGAATGTTTTTCCTTATTTTTGGTTGTTACAAATTAATTTAAGCTATGCCATGCTTAAGAAGTAAAATAATTTACCCTTTACAATTATATGTAGGTACTTGACCTTCACACGGTGTAACGAGATAACAGCTGGCTTAAAACTTTTCACCACATGCTAAAAAACCGTCATCGATTCAAACCTGTATCAATCTTTAAATACAGATTACAATTGCTTCCTTGAAATAAGGCAATTCTTCCTGATTTAAAAGAACTAAAAGAACAAAGAAAAGTTAACTAAGTTATAATTACCTAAAGAAGATGGCCGAATTTCAAACGTTTCCAAGCATATGATAATATTAATTAATCTTTAAAAATACTTTTAAATTTATATAATTATTTTCATTTTACTGAAAACGATTATATATTATACTAAGCAGTTTCATTTTAACACAATATTTTACTTTAAGTTTAATTTATTACACATTATTTTAACAAACTATCAATATAACATGTTATTGCAAAATCCTGGAAAAGACAAAGCCTTAAAATCGTTTTCAAATTTCTACAAAAGCTTGACATGCGCATTAGCCATGGAGGGTATAGAGGAGGAGATAAATCGATATATACAATAACTGAAGAATATGAAGCCAATTTGTGTTAGAGATGTTAGTTATAAAATTGACAGTTAGAGGTGTTAGTATCTCTTGTGAGGCTAAATTTTAAATGTTTATTCTAAGATTAATTTGAATTATGAAAATTTGTCTAAATAAAATAATTATTTTACAATAATATATCATCATATTTGGAACACAATCTAATATATATTTATGCAATTAT
>JAHWXV010554749.1:0-14023 GCA_024586415.1 Phrixothrix hirtus | reverse complement strand
TTAAATGTTTATCAAAGGAGTAATTATAATAACAGCGTCAATTTAATTTACAAGTAATGGTTAAGCTGTAAAGTGAGTATGTTATGAACACTAGTTAAACAAAAGAAATACGCAAAAGTATACGCTATCCAATTATGCAAAAGTGGTATCAAAAACACTAGTTAAAAACAAAACATTTTGAACTACGTATTGAATGTAAAAAGCTAGCAAGCATCTCATATCTTTTCTCTAGAGAAATTTTATACGCATGCTGCATAAAGTTATCGAGTGTAACTCGTATATGACCAAAGAATTTAATATCCATATATTTTAAAACCGAAAAGCAATGTAATTTTTTTTTCTTATTTTGCAATCATTGAAAAGCTATTAAATATTCATTTAAGTGACTCAAAAATTAAATATAGTAAGCAAAACAAAGCGACGCAATTATTTTACATTTAAAATATAATTAGATTAAGAAGGCAGCAAACGTAGATTGATACATAATGTAAAATTTAAACTTAATTTGAAAATTACAAGAAACTAAACATGCCATTGATGCTTATCGCTACGGACACATATGTTCACCAGGATTTGCAGCTATCGGACAAGTCAAAAACATTGCCCTCACAGCTTACAAGAAATGATATAAATTAAGATTTTGTACGACCTTAAGGTTTCATCACTCGAATAGCATCTCTTACGGATCCGGATTTAATAGAACACCCATCGGCATATCATCCCTTTAGCGTTTAGCCAATTATGATCGCTAATAATAACGCAGCGATTAAGAACCAAGAAATATATCTTACCAGTCAAGCTAAAAACAACAGACTAAAACGAATTAATTCACCGGATAATAAGAAACTAATTAGTTCTTACCGTTGTATTAAAATGAACAACGCTTGTTCTTACATTACAGCCATAAAGAATACTGGACACCTCGCACCATATGTTTGTATCTTAACAAAGATAAGAAAATGTATTTTAACCAAAACGAAATTTTAAAGCGAATTTTGTATTCCCAAATTCTGTCACTAGACGGCAACACCTACCGGATAAATAAACTATATTTAATGAATTCCCGAAATTAGGTTTATTAAGTAACATCTTCATTCCTGAAATATTAGTGTAAGAAAAAGAATTATTGACTAATTTACACATATAAAAACATCCAAAACTGAATTTAGATTTTTAAATATCCCCATTATATACACATTCGACCCAAACGAAATCGTAAGTACCTGTATACAGGGCGTACTCAAATGAATACACTAAAATTAATGAAGAATAATTAAAAGTCAAAGGTGAGACCGTGACAATTTGTTTGCCATTTGTATGTGTAACGACCCCTTTAACATACATATGTTAATACAAATGTTAATGACATGATTTTGCAACGCGTTAATTATTGCATACAAGAATTTATTTTTTATCGACAGAAAGCTATTTTAACAAACTGTTAAAAATAACAAAACCGGAGTTTAAGTGATTTATTTGTTTCTTACAGTAAAAAATAAAATAAACGTTGAATACTGAAAACTGAATTTTGTAATGCTAGCGCTTTAGCGATAAGCGTTACCTAGTATTAGTTTGCAGATTCAGTAACAGAACTGAAGTATAATTTTTTAATCACTTGTAATAGTTTTCTTGAAATTCAGTTAAAGTTGTTATTCAAATTGTATTCTAACATTTTATAGTTATTTAATGAACAATAATTAAGTTACACGCTAACATAAATATTCGGAATTTAAAAAGCACCTTTATCAGATACAAAATTCAATACCTGCTTTTTAGTACAAATTCTACAAAATACACATTATTTTACTGTATGGTTATATCGTTACATTCTAATAAACAGAAAGAGTGTTACTTAAAAAGTCTTGTGAAATAGTAGTTTATAATAAAGAAAATCTAAATGGTGTAAATAACAGGCTGAGAGAAATTTAACGCTTAAATCCAATATTTTGTATAGTATTTACTACATTTATGTTTTAGTACTAGCCGTACACTTTTATTACCACAAACGCAAGATATGCAGTGGTTTTGTATTAAGTTTTCGGTATTAGCTATTTGGAAAAAACTGAAATACTTAGAAAGCATTTATTAATTCTTTTCTGGCATTCTACAAGTCCTCAAGATCTATTTCCTTGAAGAAATGTACGTAATCTGTAACACCCTGTATTATATACGTAGAACAATATTTTAAAATTGCTAATTTTGAAATATATTTAACTTTCCTAATACATTTAAAATTATTTTGGTTGTTTGATTATATGTTATATTTAATAACACAACAAAACAAACAAAATGATCTAAATATTGTCCATAATTCTATTTCAATAGAAATTCTATTAGTAGTTATCTATTTGCGGTTACAGCTACTCCAATTAGGAAACCAGATTGTATATACAAATAGAGTTTATTTGATACTGAGTGGATATAATTAGAGCTGCAAGTAGGAGTTCTGAATCTCTGAAAGGATTTTCACGGTACATTATTTTTAAATCAAAAATTTGTTCTGTAAACAACACAAGAATCTTTAAAACCAAAAATGAAATAAATAATTTGTAATGACTAAAAATACCGTAATTAAATCTAATTAAACAATTGTTGGTAGAAAATACAATAAAAATAGCTTTTGGAATTTTTAAGATACACCTTTTTACCATAAATTTCTCCAATATTCTTCTCGCTATAAAATAAAGCCTATTACCGACAAGTACATAGATATACAAACCACATCAATTCCAACGTATGTATAAACATATGGTAGTTGAAAGACAATTTTCACAATATTACTATATGAATTACATAATATTATTTATATTTATAATCCCTGCGTTAATTATGCATGTAAATGCATTACGCTAAATAAATAAAGTACATATACATATACAAATAAAAGAATGGATAAAAACAATTTTCTGGTATCGCTTACATAAGAATAAATAAAGAAAAATTGATTGTGACAGCAGCCTGAAGAGGGATTGGCTTTACTTGAAAATGATAAGGATCTTTAGAATGAATTTCTTACTAAACTGGCAAATAATTGATAATATTGGTTATAATTTTGTACTTTCGTTTGTTTGGGGCACTGTACATATAGGATAGTAATTGACTTAAAATTGTCTTATATACTCGTAAATAGCATTATTTTTGGTTAACGTGTAGATTTATATCAGTGTATTTCTGCTTCACTACTTTCACTAATTTTTGTCTAGACTTAACAGTTTGTAAATCCATTAATTAATGTCATAATATTTTGTAAGAAAGTGCAATTTATAGATTACTAAATTACGATTATAGAAATGTTATAACAGATTTTGAAAAGTACGTATATTGATGCAACCGAATACGATTAAAAAATTAAAAAATTTATATCCTTGAAAGAGTTTACTCTTGTGCTGAAGATTATAGACTACGTTGTAGTACGAAAATCAAAATACGCAAGTTATTCTAAAAATAAACTTTCCCTCTCTCAAAAGCCCAGATCTAATCACCGAAAGATTATTCAAATATTTATTAAAGAATTACAGGTGCGGCATATCTCCTTTCCTATTTTTGAAGGTGAATACATAGAAAACGGTTAGAGATACAACAAATTTATTTCGACATTCTAAATGTACAACATTGGAAGCTTTATTTCGCTTAGTTTTAAAAATAATAGTGACATCTCTTACTGTCACGAGACACTTGGTGCTTTTTACCGATTTAAGATTTTGACACGATATTTGGTGTCATGTTGATTTATCTAATGACGGACCATGTGGCTTTAACTCAAAGGATGAAGAATGTCTCGTGGGTTCTAATTTTATCGATAGTGCTCTGCTCTATGTTATAAAGGCATCGTTACGGAGCTTTTCACTCTTAATTTTGATCGTGCTTGTATTTTATTTCATTTATTTGATATAATTTGTGATTCGACCAGTATATTTTTGTTCGATACCAGTTTATTTATTATCGAGCTTTCTATCGTATCTTCAATAAAAGTATATTTAGTTTTATACATGTATTTTGAAATTCGTATTCATATATTTGCACTGTTCAATCATAATTATATGTATACACAGCTCTGTAATCCTGGAACTAATAATTTGACGATACGGTATTATATGTGTAGTTATGTTATACATGCAATTGTTAATATCGATGTATTTGTGAGTTCCCGATGTGATTTGCAGGTAAGAGAACGGTTGGCAGGGATTTTTCTATTTATGTTGCCTTTTCGTAGGATATGGCATAGAAAAACCAAATGGAAATTGCCCTAAATGTCTTTATATCCCAATCCGCTAGGTGAGTATTTGCTTAGCAGCGGAAGACGTCCTTTTGTCATGCCTACAATCATAGTTAGCGCTTCCAAAGTATAACTTGTGTAAGCGAAGCTGTTATAAAGACATTCGTTATCTTTAGTATTTCTAGGCGTACACGGTTCTCTGTTAGGACAGTCGGAAGTTCTTAGAGTATCAATAGAAATCTAAGGCTCCTAAGATCATAGTGAGACAAAAGTCGCCCTGAATTAAAATGTGTACAAAAAATAGTTGATGGGGAAGGATAATATGATCGGAAGGTTATATCTTCAGGTAAAAATGATAGTCGATAAAACTTTGATGCTTTGTGTTATGCTATGGCCCTTTATAGTGGTTTATATCAGTTGTTAATTAGATAGTGTGTTATCTGAAATTGTTTAAAGTATTTTGTATTTTGTGTTGCCATCTCTTTGTAAATATTTTACAATTATTTAATTATTTTACAGATTTCTGTAATCCTATATTATTATCTTCAATATTACATGTATTTTCCTCACTAAATGTCTCAACCTACATTGAATTACTAGTTAAATATTTTATATTTTACTTATGTATAGATCCCTAACTATTATGTGTTATATTGTATCTTGTATCTTGTACTCTGAAGTTTTAAGTAACTATCTGCAACATGTGTCGAGATATTCGTAGAATTTCTGTGCAAATTGCTTGCATCAAGGCTTCCAGATTCCTGGGAAGATGTTCATAAACTTCCGCCTTTCGGTATCCACACAGAAAAGAATCACAGGGGGTTAAATCCGGTAAGTGATATCATCTCTCAAGGATATCAACAGACTGGGGAACATCTGTATTCAAACTGTCAAATCTTCGTGCTGTGTGGAATGTGGCTCCGTTGTGCTGAAACCATACATTGGCAGCGTGTAATTCGACAAGAACTAATGAAAGAAATTCTTCAATCATGTTTACATATCGATCGGAATTGACGGCAACCACCAGGCCTTTTTCTTGAAAAAATAAGGCCCAATAATCCTAATTTGTGACATTGCACACTAAAAAGTAACACAATTACTGAAGACACCTTTATTAAATCTCCTTTGTGTTATTTTCACTCCCACAACGGAAGTTTTGCTTATTCATGTGCCCAGAGCGGCGAAAGTGCGCCTCGTCACCGAAGAAACAATTGTGTCGTTCAGTAAGATTTTCAGCAAGTTCTGACATACTCGACTTTGCCAATCACATTCAGAGACTCTTTGGACAATATTGATTTTGTGCGGATGGAAATGAAGCTCCTGGATGCAATATTCATCACTAGGTGTAGTCAGAAAACTACATGTTTGCGGGGGAATATTTTTGAAACTGCAATATGGACCGGTTAATTGCACCTATGTCCTTCACAACAGGACAACTTTCTCCAAAGTTCAAATACCGAAAACAGTAAATCTTCGATTCGGAACTGAGGTACGGAGTAAAATTTCATAATGAGTAACGAAAGTATGTTGCGCAGCTATAAGAGTCATTATCACTTCGACGGCGAACGCTTCCTGTGCGTTCGTCCACAGTGTCTTACCAACTAAACCTATCTCGGCAAGAACTTCATTTTCTTTTGTGTCTATCGACTCCAATCCTATCTTTTTACGTCTCCCCTACTCTTTTCAGTCTAACCTTAAAAATAGGAGGGAGATTTGCCGCACCCTGTACCTATACAGGTTAATTTTTCAACATAATCGCTGTTTACATTCAAGTAATTGTTTTACCTTGGTGTCAATTTTCTATTTCCATTCTGTAAAATTTGAGGTCCTTATTTCTAACCATAAATTCGTTTCTGGTTTTATATCGTTATCTTGGCCGAAACATTTTGTTTCAGGTAAAAACTACCTAATGAATTTGGTGGATGTTTGCAAACTTCCTATTGAAATTTTTTTGTGCACAAGCTACGCTTTCCTGGACAGTAAACCCGGTCTCCTTTTTCTGATGATCCCTCATTTATTTGCAATGAGATAACAGATAATTTCACGCCATTCTTGGCGTGTGTCGAAGCTCCATCTTAACATTTTTCATTTAGCGTGCTACTAGCATAATCCTAACAGTCAAATAGAAAAGTGTTCTAAGGGGTTTTGTTAGTATTATTGAGACCCGGAATAGTACCATGAGCTAGTATTACTTCGGAAATTGAAAGTGGCCTTAACCCTGATGCTGAAGAAAGTATTCTTCATTTAGCAGATGAGAACCCGAGAATAAGCACAAGAAAACGTTTTGTAAGCGTACCATATCCGACCAGGTGATCCTGAATCAAGGTTGAAGTTTTGCCCATTGCTTTGTCCAAATCGATGATTATAAAAATACATTTTATTTAACGATGGTATTAATAATTTCTATAAAGGGCATTGATAAGCAAACGGAAATCGGAATGTTACAGTTGAGAAACGTTACCAACATCGTTTTAGTGTGACATGATTAATGATCAGTAATTTGGTCCAATTGTATTAGATGAACATCTTACAAGAGAACGATATTTCCAATTTTTAAGAAATCATTTGCTCAATATGTTGGACGATATGCCTTTGGAAATTTGAGTACACTTGTACTTCCAACATGTTATTGCGCCCCTTCATTTTATTTGTGCAGTACGGAATTTTCTAAATAATAAATTTCCTAATCGCTGAATTGAGCGAGATGACTGACACAATTTGCCACGAAGTGAGAAGATTCAACTTCCCTTGATTACTGCCTTTGCGGATGGTTCAAACCGTTAGTATATGCTACGATGGTACAAGACAAAAAGCTATTGGTCCACAGCTCTTAAACGCGTTACATGATCAATTAATGGAAGGGGTGAAGAATGCATTAAGGTAAGCGAAGGAATTTTTGAAACTGTTTTAAAATAATAACTCTGCAGCGTTATGTAAGGTTAAACAAAAATTGCCTATTTGTTTGTTTTTTGAATACATTTGTTTTTATCGTTTTTAGTGCAATAGACAGTGTTTGATTGAGAAATCTTAATATCTCGAAAAAATTGAGAATCGACTAATTTCGTTTATTTTGAACTCCTAAACACCCCCCTAAAATACTTATATTTCCTCCCAAAACGATCTGTATAATTAAAAGATAATTATGTTTTTGGAATAGCAAGGTTATATTAACAAAATAAGTTTGTTTAGGAGTTTTGTAATCCAAATGTAATAGGAAAAAACGTGCAAGTAATAGTTTAGGAAGGAAGTCCATTGAAGGAGAATTCAGCCCAAGAAGGCCTACAGAAACGATTACCGAGAAAACACTAATATAGCGAAGCAAGAGATACTGAAACACAGGTGGCTAAAGGCAAAAAAACTAGCGGCAAGATGTTATCTTTTGAAAATCACGGTGTTCCAATTTCTGCATGAAGATTTGAGCATGAATGGGGCTTCTGCAAGATAGGTATTGAAACTTCTCTCAGCAATATAGAAAGAACAGAGAGTAAGTTGGGTGGTAAAAGAATGAAACTATGATATCTTATTAAGAAGCGAATAGATGGAGTGGTACCACCTGAGTTTAACACGTTCAACAAAATTTAGGTCACTCGACCTCAAAAGAAGGTATTAGGCACTATTGTTTTGGATTGTCAGGGAATCCTAATCGATTTTAAAGAACACAACACTAATCCATTGCAGAATCCTTCGCTGTCTAACAAATCAGTTGAAAATCGCCATACCACACATCGATGCTTTCAAAATTCGTGAAGGAATCGAGTCACCCACCCATAGCGACTGTTATCATTTCATGAAATTGAAGCAGACTTGCAAGGAAAAAAAACTGAGTCCGATGAGAAATTGAAGTCTGCAGTTGCAAAATATCTTGAACGGGAGGCTTCAGACCATTTTGCTAAGGATTTAGCAATGTTAATAAAGAGATGTAATAAATGTGTTAGAATACAAAGGAACTATATTTAAAACAAACAAAGGGTTTTTAAATTTTCTTTGTAAAAAATCAGTACTAGCCGGTAATTTTTGAAATTTATGACGTACGTTGTCAAACAGTAAAAACTGTTATATTTGAATAGAAGTTTCCTTCAGTTTTTATAAAAGAGGCTCTCCCAAATATGATTTAAAGAATTTAAAAAGATATTTTTTGTGCCATAAAAATTATGATTTAAATAATTTAATTTGATATTAGGATTGTTCTGGTAATCATGCACAGAAAAGAATATATTTTTTATTACAATTAACAGCACACATATTTCCTTTATTTGAATTATTATTTCTATTCAATATATTTTGTAACCAAGGTAATTATTACTGTAAAAAATGTGAGTACACTTTACAAGCATAATTAAGTTTTATGCTACATCTTCGTTTACTTTTCTCTAATCTAGCTCGTTAATTGTTTTCAAATCTTTCATTTCTAATTTGTTGTTATAGCAGCGTTCATTTGCATTTCAGGAAGTGTTAGCGATTAAGTTTAGTAATAAACCTGGTAAGTAAATAAAGTTATAAAGGTTGCAAGCTAATTCTGAAAATAAGTTTTCCGATTTATTTCTTACTGAATTAAAATTCAAACCAACTGACTAACTCTTACAGTACTTAACTTTCGCCCAATTCTCATCAATTATTAGCGTTGTTCAAGTATAGATTCGTCATCAAACGGAGCCCCTCATTTTTACGATGCATCGTTATCATATTAATTTCTGTGTCTCAGTACCACTTTTACCTTTTGCGTAACGCCGTTCTCTTCTGTGATAATCAATTTGTAAATTATAATTATAATAATTACGTATGATTTCGTACCAAATTTCTATATTTTAACACAAAAATAAACACGAATTACTTAAAAGGTATTGACTTACAGATAGTGATTTCATTTTTACAAACACTAATGGTTTACTAATGATTGGCGTGCGCGTGTAGAGAAACATTAAATTGTGACTGTTATCTTCACGCAACCCAATTTCTCATTTATCGATACCCGTTTGCCGTATTTGAGGTATTAAGAAACAGGATAACATCTTTTACTCTACTGTGATCAATATTTGAATACACAATTTACATCAATTTAACAAAAGCTATGAAAAGGTATCTATTTGCGCTAGTAAACAAACTAATTTATTTTAAATATAACATACAATAGGTCCTTTTTTCCCCTGCCGTTTTATTAATTACGGTTCAACTTAATTAATTAATAAAATAGTGGGTGAGAAATAAAGTTATTATTTATTTTGTTTAGTGAAGTACCTCTCAATAAAAAAATGGAAACTTTTAACAATTTAATTAGAATTTGTTCCGGAACTTCTCTTCAGCAGAAAAATCTAGTACCCTAAGATTGATGCGGTACAGATAGTTACAGTACAAAAAAACAAGACTGCAAAATTAGGCGAATTACTTTCCTACATAACAGTCGCATATTAGATTTTGCTGTACTTTTTTATTTTTATCATATTTATGATATAAATGCCATTATTCTGTTCCAGCAATACGAGGACGGTTTGAAAAGTTTTTTCTCCACTTAAATAGAAAAAGAACAGGGAAAAATATTTTAATGAAGTAAAAAATACCAGTTATATTTTCAAAACTTCAATACATTAGTTTTGGAAATCCGTCTTTAAAGAATTGGCTTTTTTTTGAAACCATTTTCTCACTACAGACTTTATTTCTTCATCACAGCTGAAGCGTTGGTAATTAAAGTTTTGTTTTAGTTTTGGTAACGGGCAGGAGTCATTAAGAATCGGGCCTGGTCCATGCGTCATTCAACCCTAAAAACAACATGCGTTGAATTGCATCCTTTATTTCTTTATTCCTTGTCCAACTTGCTTGATTCTTCTTTTAGTGAAATAAAGGTTGTAAAGTAACGTCCAAGATTTACCGTTGTTCCTTTATTAATAGTTTGTAAGAACTACACTTTCAGAATCACAAAAAATAATAAGCACGACCATTCCAGTCACGATCTGAGTTTTGAATTTTTTCGGCTGCCATAATTACTTATCCCATGGACTGCCTTTTGTCCTCAGGTGGTGGTGGACTCGAGTTCTAACTTTTTTTCTCAAAACGTTCCAGAAGTGCCCAAGATATGTGAACTCGTTCGGATTTAATTTTATCATACGATCCGCGTGGCACCCATTTAGAACAAACTTTGCGGAATCCATCATGTAACACCTTATCACCTTAGAAATTTCTAATTCAACAGTAATTTCTTTTTATTTGGTGCAACGGTTACTGCGAACCAATCCTCCTGATGCAGATCACTTACAGTTGCAAGTCTTCCATTCCGTAGCTCCTCGGACAAATCTAGTTGCCCCACTTTTAAACTTACTGTACTTATATCAACATACTAATCACCATAAGCTATTTGAATTCATGGATGAATGTCGATTAAAAAAGTTTTGTATTAGTTAAGAATTCAACAACGGCTGAATATCCTTCCATTTCTAAGTAGATTGAGTGGGAACTGTAAGTATCTATGTGTTTGCGATTAAGTGTAACAGAGGAGAGTACATGCCACCAGATAGTATCAATTTTATTCAGATATGTCTAATGAAACTAAAACTATTACAGTGGAAGTAAAACTTTTTAGCCCGCCCTCGTAAATAATAACAAATTCTAATATAGATATTTAATTTGATTTGATTCTACTAATAATTAAGTTTTTAATTAGAATTTATTTTGAACTTTTTTGAAGTCCAATAACTAAATTTATATATTGATATACCAGGTGTTTGTTTGTTTGTTTTGTGGCTGAAACTTCGGAATGCAGAAATTCTCTTGGTTCTCTTGGACTAGAACTATCATAATAGTCATTTGGCCATGCCTACTACAATTTTGCCGAATCTGGAGGAGTTTTACCGCCAGTAGGGATTTTTAATGTGCTAAACATTAAACATTATTTCCTTATCTGAGAAGAAGGTATGATTTTAAGTTTTTCTCCGCTTAAAAATTTACCAACGTCGATTCGGGTTTGAACTTGCGTTCCTTGGATGTGGAAGCAAACATGTTAACTACTGCACTATTCGGTGCCGGCATTATACTAGGTGTAAACGATGTATTCAGTGTATTCAGTACGTTCACAAATACACGACATGTTACGCCTCACAACATTGGTAATGAATAGATATTGATTGTTATAGTTTTGAGTTACTGATTACTTAATTGCAATAATTTTAACTATGGTATACTTTTAAATTTCACGTCTTCATCTAAACTTGTCTAAAATTAATTAGACGTGTTTATAAGTCACTGGTTTGTAGTTTTAAATATAAAACTTTTAGTGTTACTAATAAAAAACTTTTTGTAAAGTATTTTGTGGGGACGATATTTAAATCATAATTTCCATAATGCAAAAAGAAATTTAAGAAGAAATATCAAACTGAACCCCTATTTGATAATTAAATAGTAATTTGAAAATAATTGCTTATCAATTTTTATTAACTAAACACTTGAACAGCTAATTAGATCATTGCAGTCGAGAAATACAAACCAAGTTGCTTAGGAGCGGACGCAATTTATGTTTCTATAACTAAAAGATTATAATATCATAATACCTTATTATTAATGATTTCTATAAATAATGTTTTGGCGATATTGATTATTGGTAGAATACATTAGAAGCTAAGATGGTTTAAATAGAACTAGCAAGTGGTGTTGCCAAAAAATCTCGTGTCGCAAAAGCTGCGTGTGTGGGGGCGTTGTCATATTCTTGTTTTACTACAATTAAAGTCTTTTGCGACGAACATTTTCACACAATCGCTTCAATACATCATAGTAGAAAGCAGCATTGGTTAAGAGGAACGAATTTCCGGTGCACTCTCTCGTTAATATCAAAGAAATCGATCATCATGCTTTTGATTGCACTTCTGACTTGTGTTGCCTTATTTGTACGCGGAGACTCACGTTTCTTCCACTGAAATAATTGTTGCTTGTTCTCCAGGTCGTAACTTCTGTCACGAATGACGATCTTTTACAGAAATGTGGGATCACCTCTTATGTGATTGCGAAGGTCTTCAAAAATATTGTGGTCAGTAGTCAAAAAGTTGCCAGTAATAACGATTTGAAATATTCCAAATAAAATTCCAACTGCATCAGCAACTTCCTAAACGGTTATTCGACGATTGGCACAAACAGGTTGTCTAATGTTGTCAACATTTTCGGTCGTTCAGACTTGGCGTCATATCCCAATGACTATCGGCCATTTTTAAAGCTGAAATGCCATTTAAAGCAACATTTCAGATGCTTCTGTTACAGTTTTTCCTAACCTAACACAAAATTTGACATTTTCTCTTAGTTTAAGTTTCACGTCCATTTTAAAATCGCAGACGAGTATCGACGTTACGTTATTAAATCGTTTTGAAGTCGCGTTATAGTTCACACAGTTCAACTATATTTCGTAGATTGATCCACAAGGGACTAAGGTACAGACCTCTAGCGACGTAAATTTGTATCTGAGGCCAAGTAACCGTACAGCCCGGCTTCTCGAACATAGGTATCTTCAAATATCCTTTAACATCATGCATAATCTTAATGGCAGTACCGATTCCATAGAATTCAGTTACATGAGAATTGAAATTTTTCCTTAAGCTTATAAATTTTTTGAAAAATTATTTTGAGAAACTAATATGTTTCAACAAGACTTCCAGCCGGATATTTTATATATATTATTTACA
Organism: Phrixothrix hirtus; assembly: GCA_024586415.1. NCBI lineage: Eukaryota > Metazoa > Arthropoda > Insecta > Coleoptera > Phengodidae > Phrixothrix > Phrixothrix hirtus. The sequence goes on along the minus strand of JAHWXV010554749.1, from coordinate 1,153 downwards.
CTCGTACTATGTACTAATTTCATAATAGTCCGGATACAAATGAGCACTAGTTTATCTTAGCTTTTCAAATTTACTAGACATTAGAGAAAGTTTAAAACGATCTCATTTGACAATTTTAGCAATCTAATAATTTTATTGTGCTTCATAAAATATGTATCTTGGATATGGTCCAAAAAGCATAAATAACTAGTTAAAATAAATATTGATCATTTCTTAAAATTAACTTTCTTCAAACATATATGCCATCCTGGATGTCACGGATTTCATAAAAAACTTCCGATTTGATTAGTAAATATAATGGGATATTAAATTATTTAAATCTTCTTTAAGTGTTGTTCAATAACACAATTCAAGTTATGATTTTCGACGGTTTTGTGAAAAAGAAAACATGAGCTTTGTGGTAGTTATTATAAAGAATACGTTCGCATTGTTCGGTGCAAAATCATAGAAAATTGAATTAAAGGTATGAACTAAATATAACCCAAATGAAACGCAAGTAGTGATATGACTGTGGTACTCAATTTGCTGTCAGAGTTCAAAGTTTAAATGAAAGGTTCAGCAGGTTTATTGTTAGTAGACTTCCCTAAACAGAACATTTTGGTAATAGGCAATGAGAATTTTCTTTTTTATTGTTCCATGATCGCGTTGGGACGGTGATAAAGCTACCTCTAAGGTCGCCCTCTTATGTTATCTTCTAATATGCATACCTTTGGGTTGTCATTAGAATGTAAGGATAGAAACTCATAATAATTTATCTAATACAAAACACTTTTGGGATGTTATAAATTAAAAAATTAACGATAGGTGAAAAGCTATGTTCTTACATCACTACTTACATAAATAGGGCTTTAAATATTAATTTAACTAAAAAACATTATGGAAATAAAAATTATTAAAAATATAGTTTTGAACAATTGGCTGTAGAATAGAATACGAGGTGTGTTCAAAAAGTATCGAACCTTAAATTTTCCCGCGCAAACCACTGAAGCGAGGGAGACGTCCTTTGGTGGAGATATGGAGGGGACATTCGTGCGCAGCCGTGAAGTTTTTCCAGCCTGCAGATAGCGTCAGTTGCCGGCAGTCGGCCTACGTGTGAAGACGTGTAGAGAGCGGTCGTCGGATTTCAGTTTTCGTAAAATGACAGAAAAACTTG
>JAHWXV010554532.1:0-12288 GCA_024586415.1 Phrixothrix hirtus | reverse complement strand
GGCTCATCAATTACCTTGTATAAAAATGTCTATTAAAAATATCTAACGCCTTGAATTGACATTATATACATATTGGAGATTTTTTGCTGTCAGTCTGTAGACGTCGGTAGCTTAGTTGGTTAAAGCGTGTGTCATGTAAGCATGAGATCCTGAGTTCGAGCCTCAGCCGATGCAAAAAATTTTTAATATGTATTAAAAATACTTGTCATAAAAATTTACACTAAAATAGTTATCTCAAATAGATAAATTTAAAAAATAACTTCATATATATATATAGTGCAGACCGAAAATCGTTACAAAATTCTAGCAGAGCTCGAAGCTCTTGAAACGACGACCACCGCCAGGACCGAAAAAATTCCTGCTATAGTGCTATGGGACAAGGAGCTTTGTACGGCACTGGCAGACACACTTAGCTGGCAGGAGTTGCATTTCTTGAAGGCAGCGGGAATATAAATCCAACCCGTCACCGGTAAGGACTACCGTGGAATCGCGGTGTTTTATACAAGCAAACGTATGCAAGCTTTTCATGTTTGTCCTGAACGGCATCCCAAGGCAGATTCCTGATCAAGAGGTCAAGATCGCCCTGTATAAATTGCATCACGACGTCATTTCCGCAAGAAGACTGAGAAAAGTTAAGGAGCGTCTGCCCTTGCCACTCCTGTACATAGAGATAACGAGATCGGAGTGTGTCGAGAAATTCTTAGATCTCAAAATTCTCCACCACCTATCTATCAAGGTAGAGGTGCCACGCAGGACGATGCCCATCTCGTGACAATGCCACTGTTGCTAGCGGCATGGACACGTACAAAGAAGTTACTTCGCTAGGTCTCTTTGTGTCAAGTGCGGCGAAGGCTACTCAATTTTCGAGTGCGCAAAACCACGCGATCACCCAGCTAAGCGCAACAACTGCGGCGGACAGCATCCCGCCAATTTCAGAGTTGCTCACAATTCTTCAAACCAACCACTACTCGCAATAACTAACCCAAGTCGACAAACGCAGACTTTGCTTGAATAAAGGAAATTTCAAATTTCCGTGAAGTCAAGGATGTTGAGTTGTCTGAGTATTGTGATAATTATAACGCTTATTTCGTTTTACCGTTCTTTACCGTTTAAAATTTAAGATTCAATCACATGTTTTCAATTAAGAATTATTGGAGCTACAGAGTTGCATGTTTATTGATTGAAATACCTCAATAAGTCTTCGCATTGTAATTCCTCGATTTCTCACGAAATTGTTTTATTTTGTGTTCAGATGTAATTTAGCGTTATTTAGAATTAATTAAAAAAATTAATGTAGTATTAGAGTAATTGTCATATTCATCGTGTTTTTTTTGTAACGCAGTGCGCGTGTGACTGCATCATAAAAGATAAAATCACTTTATTATCTTCATGTTGATTTTATGAAAGATGATTAGAGACAAGGAATCCTTCACTCGCTAATTAATTAATGATGTGTCATACCTTTTCTCTTTTCCTAAATAGCATTACTACACCCAAATATTCAATTTAGTGACTATTGTGCCAAATATATGCCCTTAATTTGATAATCACATTTTTAGGTACTCTGTACCTTTGTTCATACCTATATTCATCCCGTTGGGAATTTATTGTGACAAGAGTAAGTATCAATACAATCCAGTTGCTTAGTTGCTACGACCTATTATCTTTTAAATTTTCCTACGCTTCTCGGGAGGTGGTGCTATACAGGGTGCTATATTTATTACGTAAGTACAGAGAAAGAACAAGTTGGCGTTTATTTACTTTGGTATAAAGTTTACCGGTTGATTCGAATGTGGTAACATCAATTGGTTGATCCGAATCGCCTTGACTCCATTGGTATAGTTAGGGCCGAAGTTTGTTCCTCGTTGGTGTAGACTATCGTACATGCCGTACAGCAAATTTATAATGCAGCATTTTCATACTGGGTGATTTTTTAACTGTATTGGTATCCCTAAGTAATAATCACCATTGGTTGTTAATGTGACAACAAAATGTTTCATGGCAAGTTTACTGTTCAGCAGTGGCGTGGTAACGAAACGTTTTCTAATGGTTGACTAATTTATCTATATCACGGGTCCTATATTTTGTTGTTTGAGTGGATTTCTCCACTTTATATCTAAACAAATTTGATATTATCTTTAAAACATATTTGATAGAAATAATTTGATAGTTTCAATTTTATTATACAAAAAGAGAACGCCATTGATTCAGCTATCACTAATTTTAATTTTAAAACTGCTGCCAACATAATTTCAGTTTTTTTTTATTGCAAACCTAGCAAAAAGAAGCACAAACAAATACGATCACTCAGTATGCTTTTAAAATGGTAGAAAAGAAACCGTTTTTATTTAAATCTGGGTAAAATCCAGTTAGCTCACACAGTAAAGCACTTGTCTATTGAATAAGTGGACTTGGGTTCGATCCCTAGTCCGAGATTAAATGTTTCAATACGAGGTGATTTTAAAATACACCTAACGTTATTAACAAGAAAATCCCATAAAATAGAACACTTTTTTGGAAAAATTGAAAATGTTCATAGTTTGAGAACTACCGGAAAATGTGTATATAAATGCGTTATGTTTAGACACAATCCAATTTCTACTGCGGATCGCAGAGTAAATAACATATTCAATAATATCAAATTATTGCAGCTATATTTGTTTGTTTGTGTAAAACTAACCTATCTCAATATATAATGACCTACAATTTTATTCATTCATATTTTCTAATAACAAAAATTGAACATTTAATATTTATTTAAACATATTCAAATTTTTTAAGTACCACAATTTTGATTTTAATTTTTAAAATAGCAAAGGATTTTTCATTGTTAAAAAGCATACTTTTATTATTACGTGTACGATTTTAAATTACACTGAATGAGAGTCTTATAAACACAAAATCAAAGCATTAAACTGCATTTGTTCAGTGTGTTACATTCAGAATCGAAGAATATTTTCCTTAAGCTTTCTCAACTTGCAATTTAAGATAAGATAATACGATGAGAACTGAAGAACTTACTTTCAATATTAGTTAACCTATCCATTACTACGCAAAACGATGTTAAACTTCAAACTAAATGTAATTATATTAATAAAAACATACAACTGAAAATTATTGCACTTCGGTAACGAAAAAAGTGTTTGCTAAAACACAAAAATTCTGAAAATTTATCTTTTCATACAACTTTTATATGTAAACGCGAAGCTATAAATGAAATTATTATCCATGATTTTACTGTTTTAGAGTGACGTAGCAACTGATTCGTGTGCTTATAGTTTATTCACTTAAAATGACACGTTCAGTTGTCCGCTATTGCAGTGACTTTTAAATTTGCCGCTTTATTTTAAAAGCGACTAGGAATTTTTTAAAAAGATTTTTTTTCTCTTGATTTAGAACTATTCCAATGTGTTAGTGCAAGTATGTCGGTGGGTTTTAAAATCAACCTGTATATTTAGCTCACTCAAATAAAATTTAATTTAAATACATGTTTATCCATGAAAACTTATTAATTATTGTAAGTTGCTTTAAAATGTGAACCGACGTTTCATTATCCAGTTAAAATCACTACTAATATAGCCCGTGATTGAGGGGCGGGGGGTAATAAAGTGCGCTTTTTAAACTAATAAATTATGTTAGTACGATCAAAGTTAATGTTCTTATTTTACTGTTTTAAAGATATATACACATTAAAAAGATAATACCAAACGTGCACATTTTAATTCAGTTGACGGCTATAATAGAAATATTTGTGGTATTCTACCTTCTCATTAGTACCTTGTTATTGATTGACCCGAATCAGCAGTTCTAGACGTAAATACATAATTGGATTAGCTACATTTTTTCTTTCCGTACGCTTCTATAGCTTAGGACCGTTTTAAATTTAATTCTTTTAAAGTTATTGACATGAAATCAATTTGAATTAGTAATATTGATTTTGTAAACGCATTAATAAGTCAATTAAATTTCTATTACCTTTGAAGGTAAACTTTAATGAGCGACAATGTACTTTTAACAATAGAAAAACATTTTTTCTATAATTAATTACTACCAATGAATGATTTCATTGTTTGCTATACGAAATTTATTTCTATTAAATCATTTTAAATTGTAACTTGGAAAAATTGGCTGATTGGTTTTTTATTATTGTTAGAATCGGTTAGATCTAAGTAATTAATATATAATTAATCATAAATTTTTATTAACGGAGATGGGAATAAAATTTCTAAAATTAAACATTTAATTGACAGGTATCGATTGTGAAGGTTAAGCATTAATTTAATTAGTATATCAATTATTTTCAATTTTACGGTTTCATCAAAAGTACAGGGCGTCCAGGAAATAAGGCAACATTTACATGCGTGTAACGGTATTTTATTAACACAAATCTGTTAAGTATTTTAATTAATATTAATTATATTAATGACTGAGGAAATATTGGTATGCATAGACACATTAAAAAATTTTCCCATAACTGTGCTTTAATTTGCGACTGTTTAATACGGAATGTTTACCACAAAGCAAGAATTCGTGTGATATCAAAGAAATGAAACAAGAGGATGTTTTCAAGGTTGTTCTTTTTTAAAAAATGTGAACTGAGCCGTTATGAGCACTTATTTGTACTCGGTTTATACACTATGTCATTTGAAAGTTAATTTGAATTTTACATGCAACTATTCATTACAAATAGCTTAATCAAGCCTGAAACGTTTTCAACTATTATTTTGAGAATCAGGTTCAATTTTTTGCAGATTTGCATTTGTTTCGGCAACACCTATATGTTTAAATAATGTCATGTTTGTTATTTCTGGTATCCATAACTGTTCAGAATTAATTATTGCATATGATGTTTTAAATCAGATTTAATTAAATTTCTTAACGTGTTAAAGTTAACGCTTAAATAGTAAAGACTTTCATTGTTTAAATCAAAAGTTACATTGTTTTAATATTAATTAAATACTAACGGTTTTATTTTTTCCAATATTTCTTTTTTTTAAATTACAGTTGTAATTAAATATTCTTGACGCCGATGATGCCATTGCTTGCTACATTTGTTCTCAATGTAAATTTAAAATTAATTCAGTAATTTTTCAATTTTCTCACTCTATCAACGTTTTTTATGGAAAATTAACTTCGTTTCAGTTTAGTTAAGTATTAAATTACAATTCAAGTAGTAGCAGAGGAACGCGAATAAAAATAGCGATAGAAACAGATACCGTTACTTAAATATTAGGTTGTGTATTTTATGCCGATATGATGATATGATGATTTAAGCAGTGCAAATCTAGTGTTGGATTTTATGATACTTTTAAATAAACAAAGATTTGAAATCATCAAAAGTTGTTTCCCTTGGTACATTTCGTCGTCGCATGTTAAGAACTCTTGCTGGTTAAAATATATAGTTAGCTCATTCTATGATCTACCAGGATTTCACGCAGAGATTGTTCCCAATCAGATCATATTGTGAGTGAGTTAACGCACATAATCTTACTTTATTGTATGTTAGGCCGATTTGACTGCGGTTAGCTTACGTTGGGTGGCCTAGAGTCAAGAACCACGAATCAAGCGACACACATTTAAAAGTTTTTAAAAATTGGAATAATGGAAAATTCAATGGCTCCTGATAAACTGCAACTGGAAATACCAAAACACCGAAGCTACCTAAAACAACAGAAGAACTGAAAACATTCAAACGTGATAACGAAAACGAAGAGCACTTTGAAGAAGAACAAAGAACAAATAGGAAAATAAGAACAAGAAAAAAATGAAGGCACATGAAGACCCAGACGAATAAGAAGAAACAGGAGATATTCGAATGGACGAAGATGAAGAAAGCGAAGAAGACAGCGCATTGATAAACAAGAAGACTACCCACCATTAAAAATCCTGAAAAATCAAGGACTATCCATGCAAACAGCAGAAAAGTAAAATATCCCCGCTCCCTTTGGAGCTGAGAAATTAAAGTACAGGAAATGGTAGAACTAAACGACGTAACCATTACGAATGCAATTAACGATGCGGACGAACAAAACTCAAAAGAATTCACGCAACTTAGGAGAATACCATCTAACCATGAAATGCCGTATCATTCATACCAATTTCCAGAAGAAAAAACTCTAGGTAGTTTTAAGGGGCATGTCCAAAAGTATTCTCTACAAAGAAGCTGCAAAAAATCTGAAAGAAAAATGCCTTATATTTAATACAATGAAATAAGAAAATCCCCATTCATTTTGAGAAGACAAGAGAACGAAAAGAAGTATTAACAACTTCGAGGTTTTTAGATTTAAAGTAACAGCTGACCCTAAAAAAGATCAACACTGTACACACTGTTATAAATATCAGATATTCATAATGCTTCGTACCGTTCGCACAAGCTCACCCTTGCTTGAATATCTCAAACCGAAATCGGCCACATCACGTTGCAGTAACGGCATACCCGGCGAACAACAGAAGATGCCCGCAATCTCGCGCAAATAAGGGAAAAAACGGCAAGAATCATAAAAAATTGAAACTGAAGTCAGTGGAGGCATTTTCTGCGCGGAAAAAGTCAGAGCCTACAAGAAGAATCACTCCTCGCCGATTGAAGAATTAATCCTAAACATAATCAGAAAAATGCTCCCGGACCTAACAAAACAGATTCAAAATAATGAACAGGTTTAGAGAATGACGCAATAATCAAGAAGAACTAAAAGCACACTGTCACTGTTACCGACCACCAAAGGAAGCTATAAGAAAACTGGAAATATCTTCAAGGTCACATGGCATCAAGAATAAAGGATTTATCCTTAAGCTTGAGAGAAAAGAGTTGTTAAAAAAACGATCTGCCAAAATTGCTAAAGTAAGGTAATGTGTTTCTTCCTTATTTAATAATTGGTCCCAATGTATCAATTTGACCATCTGTAACGTTCGTCGTGTGTTGAGATTATGGGTCCTAATGTTTGTTGCTACAATACACCTTATATAAAGTACTCTTCTATTCTTTATCAAAAATGGATTGTTTTAAATTGATTTGACGGAAACATGTTTTTCCGAGCTATAAATTAGAATTTAGAATTTTGAATAATTAGCTTGCGGCACTCATTTCGTCTTTTTAACTCTTGAATGTTCATTGAATTATATGTAGTAAGCATTACATAAGCAAGGAAGATATGATTGCAATGATTAAAGCAAAAGATTAATTATAGTAGTACTTGACAAACTAAAAATTGTATGGAACTGCTTGATTTATTTATGTAATATATTTTATTCACTCTTAGTAAGTCTTTTAGTATTTTCAGAAAGTATTACGGTATAAGTATAGCGATGTATTGTATTCTACAAAAGTTTAAGCTAGTAGTACATTAACTGCTTAGGAATATCTTCGATAATCCTTCCCTTTGTATAAGCATTTCTCTAACCAAGTTTTCTGATTTATCCTCGTTAGGATTTTTTTGTCGAAAATTAATGGCGCTTTATGGATAATTAAATATTTACACTCATCTAACTGAGCAATCGAAAATTTAATTATCCACCATTTTCAACTAATGTTTCAACTTATCTCTTTCTATTACTCAATTTTATTATTTCCACTATACCCACTCGTTAGATGACATATGGAGTCTAACGTATAGTATCTTTAGAGCTCACAGAAAGATACGCTCACATTCAACTAAGTTCCAAGACAAACTCTGACGTAAAATTCGCAGCAGATCAATGGACATTTATAGCCATGCGCATGTTGGCTTTAAATACTCACTAATCTGCATTGAACTTCGTCCTAATTCACTCTTTCTGCGGTCACTTCCACGTCGTCTATTTCTCTTGCTTGAGTATGTTACTCGAAGAGAAGATGCGTAAGTCTGCAACCCTGAATACAAAGAAAAATTCATGGGAGAAGATCAAAAAGCCGTAGAAGAATTTTCGCGTTGAGAATTTCCAGTAGTGGTATAGATGCATATTACCCAGCAAAGCCGTTAACTTTTATTTGAAGATAGCGCCTTAAAAACTAGAGAAGAAGAAGTGGCATCGAAAATATTCCACCATTGTAATTGCTTTAATGAGTTTACGCCCTGAAATGAAGATTCAAATTGCAATGGCAAAGTGGCTTGATTAACTTTGAATGCGACTGTAATGACGGATAAATATTTCTTGATTGATAGTTACTCCACTGTTTATGTTAGGTGCATAACCAGAACCATAGGCAGAATACGCCGAACGGTGAACCTCTTGGCAGGCGTTATACCAAGGTACTCAATCCTTATGCCACATTCATTCTGGTGAAATTTTGACCTCGTGTTAAGCATTTGGTGTAGTAGAAGCGACTCCTATTCACAGAGGTACCGAGAATTGATTCGGGCAGCCCTTGGCGGTTTCTGGCATTTTCTTCATAAATTCCTTATTTCGAGTTCAATGTCCTGAAACAAAGAATACCAGTTAAATTTTTGTGGATCTGCTAGACCCACATTTGCACTTTCCATGTTTGACCTAGTGGTATGGTTGCTTCATGGACCGTTTTCAAACTGATGAGCGCCTTATAGCGTCTAACCTTGTTTTTAAAGGAGAAACTACTGCGTATAATACTGACAGTGGATTTTGCACGCGAGGTTCAAAAAACGATATGTTGTGTCACGTCATTCGGTAGATGAATATAACACCCAGAACATTGGTCTTCGTAAGGAAGCGGAATGCCAAACATTTCGATTTCTTGGTTAGGACGCATCCGCTACGTTGATATCGATTCTCCACATTCGGAAATATGTTTGCGACCTAAGGAACATCGCTTGGAGGTTGCAGAGGGCTAAGTTGGTATTTATGGATAGGGATAAAATGACGGTATCGCGAGCGTCGTGTTCGTGTATCTAGGCAGATACCTCCGCCGTATTCTTCGATCGCGAATCACGCCCCTCCAGATTAATTCGAAACGATCTGTTCTTAAGGACATAATCAGCTAGACGAGCTTTCGAGGAAAGTTTACCTTTAACATTTGGAACAACGATTTATGGTACCAAACTTTATCGCATGCCTTATCGACGTCTGGAAAATCCTCCGTCGACCTCTTCGACAATCCAGAGCACCTGTTTAGTGGTGCTTTATCCTACCTTGATTCCGAATTGTTCATCAGAAACGATTTTGGCCTCGTTGGCCGCACCTTTCAGGTAGTTTGCGGTTATTTGTTCTGGCAGTTTGTCCAAGCAAGTGAGAACGCTGATTCGATGGTGGCTCTAGGAGAAGGTTCAAGAAGGACGATAACGTCAGCGGATGTCCAGGATGAAGGAAACCGTCCGAGTGGCAACATTGGAGAGAACTAGGGCCGGACGCTTTTCGCGGATTGCATTCAAGTCCTTGTTGTAGTTTCCCCATCTTTGATGCGCTCGATAAAGTCAACATCAGCGTGAAGGAAGTTTATAGTATATTTCAGCTTCAGGCTGTCTTTGTCTACCTTGTCGGTCGAATCATAGACAACATCGTGCTTACTGTGAATCGGCAGCACGGGCGTTCTATAATTTTTTACGACCTTGACAATTCTCCAGAGGGAATTGTCCTACGTTTTTAGCAGCTCTCTCCACAGGTGCGGTTGTACTACTCCTTCAAATTCTGTTTTATCTATGTCACATGGTGCTTATTGAGCACACGATTCTCAGGGTCCAAATAGCGCTGTTAACGGCGTCTGGCCCGAGCTTTTTTCTCTGACGAGTCCCCTCAAATACATTAGGAGAACTCGATATTCGGCTTCCTCCGACATGTTTGCCGTATGTTGGAATGGGGCATCTTTTGGAAGAAGGATGTCCAGGGCGTTTTGGGTGCCTAGTGTTGAAATGTTGATCGATTTGATGAGATCACCAATGATGAGATTTTGATTAGTTTTGCAAAGTCTTCTATTTCGATTTGCGTATTGACTGTTCCAGGAATGGTGTTTGGTGTTGATATCATCATTAAGCATAGTGTGTAGAGCTGTTTAGTAAACTGTACAGGTCTTCAGGATCAATTGGGCCACCTGGTTGATGATACTGGAGCATCAGATAAATCCAACCATTACCTTTATTACTTATCGATACCGCACTTGCTTCGATTCTTTGGATTCTAGTAGAGATGAGACATGGTGGTCCATGTGCGTTTTGTATATTTCCACGGGCTTTCGGTTTGTCTGTCCTGTATAGAAAGCGATATGATGTGTCTGCGACACGTAGATGAGTTTCGCAGACAATGATTAAGACTAGGTCTGTTTACAGACAGGCACGTGTGTGAAAATCGTCATTTAAACTTATGTCCTGCTAAACTTGAACACTGGTATCAGACACGCGTGTCTGACACTCGTGTCGCTATCTATACACGGCCTAAATTGTGCCTAGAGGTGAATTCGTCGAATTTGGCCCGTTATCGTAGAAATCTGTTAGCGGCCGTTAGCGACCGAACGTGTAAAATATCACTGTTCCACCACCACATCCTAAAGTTTTATTTTTGACTTGGTTGACAAGTCCAGTTATTTTGTTTTTAGGAATATCCCTCTGTCCTAATGATCCTACCAAAGGGGGCGAAACGTTGATGTTTTGCTGAAACTTAATATAGCCCACACCCGAAAGTCGTTTTTTTGTAAAGACATAAGCAAGTAAAATATGCAACAGAGAAATAAAACTGCAAAAATGTAAAAAGTGAGAACCAGAACTGCAAATGGAGAAGAGCGCATTAAATATCGGAAATTTAAATTAAAGACTACAAGGATTTTAAATTAATACACAATAATTTTGGAAAACCAAAAATTTCAGGGAGTGTACAAGAATAGCACTACTGCTTTATAATTAAATTGCATCGATTTATTTATATTTTCCTCTAAATGCATTAAATTATAGTCAATTGTTTGGTGGGATCGCTTAAATTTCAGTCTACCATTAATTACAGTAATTATTTATATGCGCATATCCCATCTGAAAACTTAATCGTTTGTAAATACAACAATAATCTCAGGATTTAGTAGACGAAATAGTCTTCCGCGCATTGATGGAACAACGATTGGGTTACAGATTATCATTGCAGCTTCTGTCCAAACGTAATCCTTAGGGTAGCGGTTTAGGGGTAAATGCACTCCACCAGCTTGAAGGGTTAGGTTATTTTTCAGCAAGTCCTATCTTTATAATTGCTCTTCATACCTGTGCGCTATTTATAATTTACGCTTTGTAATCAGAACAGCCTTAGGTAACTCAGTTGCCTGGCAACGTTGAACACGGGAGTTAGGGGTTGTTTCCGGCCTATCATGGCCGCCAGGATCAATAAGTCAAGTCCTTGGGGACTCACCAACACGCCACACAAAGGATACGGTTATTTAACAAAAATATAACATTTGGAGCAAGGGCATCTACTGTAGGAATTGTATGTATTGCATCAATTCAATAGTAACCCTAAATTTACTAGTAATGCAGCAAAGCAATCAAATTATAAAAAATTCAGCGAATACTTCATGCAATATTCATTGATACGATTGGGTCGTTTTTGGTGAATGTGTGGTAGAAACTGTTATGGAATAAATAAGCAATAGAGTTGCAGGAGTGGAGTGATAAAAATTTTAAAGGAATTAATAAAACATATATTTGAGAGAAAAGAAAAGGCTGTAAGAGTTCTCGATTCTGCAAAATTTGCATCCTCCCCTCTCTATCTATTTATCCATAAAGTCTAAAGTTTTTCAGTTTTTCCATTTTAAATGGCTAAGTTATGTATATTTTTCTACTTTTATTTAATTATCTTATATGAACAAATAAAAGAAAATTTAGTATTCGAAAGTGGAAAATTCTTTTATTTTAATTTTTACTGCCAACTGTTATAAAGATAACTGATAACGACACTCCTTTCCAGTCATAAACAGGAAGTAAGGATAGTTAAAGCGGCATTCACTTCAGAAAATGTTACTATGTAATTCAGGAAACCATTTGAAACCTGTATCGTTGGAGATGATTTTAGGGACGGAAGCAAAACCTTCTGAATACCAACAGTGAGCGATAATCACTGCACCGCCGCTCTCATTCTTGCTTTACAGAAAATGTGGTAGAAATTATTTTCTACATGTCAAAAATTGAAGAAGATACTAACATTCTTTTTTACTTAACTTGGAACTTCCTTCATTTTATTCAATTTAGGCATTCTTAGTAATGGATAAATGCTCTTAACTTATTCTAGAAAATACATCAAACCTGGGTGTTGTAGTAATTAACGACTAGCGTTGAGGAAGTCTTGGGTTCGATCCCTAGGGTCGCTTCCTTCGATTCAACTTTTGAGTGATCCCTTAAATTCGCAGGCTCCTTCTTACTTTTCAAGCCCATT
>JAHWXV010554471.1:0-11601 GCA_024586415.1 Phrixothrix hirtus | reverse complement strand
ATAGTTTTCGAAACGTTTAATTTTTATTAAAGTTACACAGTTTATCCAAAAATTGTTTTAATTATGAATAATAACTGTGAAAGTTTCCATAAATATCAATGAATATCAAAATATGAAATAATAATTTTTAATTGTTGTCTTTAAAATTGGGTTTACTTGGTTCACTGTTATAATTTAATCAAGCAGTTGTGATATACCTTGTAATGTACTTACAAATTGTTAGAATATATTGGAACTTGATAATTGTGTAAAGTAACATATTGAAATAATTTTTTAGGTAATAAAATGTACCCAAGAATTAGAAACAAGGGCAAAAAGTAACCCAAATTTGGAACTATATAATATGTATTGTGCAGCAGCATCTTCAGAGCAAGTGAATGAATTACGGCAAAAATTGAATGAATCGAGTAATGTCGACATGACTGAATATTCCCCAGTTGCTATAGCTAATGTTTTGAAAAAATTTCTTCGTGAATTACCTGATCCAGTAATACCTGTCCAATGGTATGATCGCTTTTTGGAAACTTCTAGTAAGTCTACTATATTTTTTAATATTTTAACAAATATTAAATGTTATTTCTTTAGAAATACGGAATGATGAACAGTGCTCCACATTAATAGGCCGTTTAGTACAAGAAATTCCTGAACATCATCGTTCTACTCTTACTTATTTAATGGCCCATCTCTGTCGTATATGTCAAATGGAACATGTAAGAGGAAATAAAAGTCCCCCTACTGTCCTTGTACAAATAATGTGCCATGTTCTTTTAAGGCCTTCTTGGGAGAGAATTATGTATGTACTTTTAAACATTTTTGCTCTACTACATATATTAAGGTTTCAAAAGTATATAACAACTAAGCTTCTTTTTTATTATTCGGCTTGAGACAAAGATTAAGATAAAATTTAAAATTTGTCTTATGTGATTTGGTGATTTTTAGAGTTGTATGTAAAAAAGTATGTTGATTAAAAAAATATTCAAGTTAATCAAGTTTTATCTATAACCAAGATAATGAATAAAAAAAAGTTTTACTTGTTATTGTACTGTTAACACACACTGTATTACTGGTGATGTATCAAGGGCAAACCAGACATTTTAAATGAAAAGAATTACACACGATAATATTGTTTCTAAATTTGAGGCTAGTGATTTTGGTGGCTTCTTCCTTGCATAGTGCCTAAAACTGTTGTTACACCACTGTGTAATTTTATGTAATCTTAAAAAGTTGACATAATTTTTTTTTTCCAGTCAAGTAGTTTATAATACACAAGCGCATAATCGAATTGTTGAATTGTTACTTCTTCATTGTAACTGGAATGAAACACTGCCAGAGTTTGCTGCCGCACCTGCTATTCCTCCCAGAAAAGTTTCAAGAATGGGTAGTGCTGCAGCTTTAGAAAAAGAAAGATTCAGTAACATTTCACTAAATTTACATGATGCGGAGTGGTATTGGGGCGATATAAAACGAGAAGAAGTAAATGAAAAATTAAATGATACCATAGATGGAACATTTTTAGTCAGAGATGCTTCTAGTAAAGGTGGTGAATATACATTGACTTTAAGAAAAGGTGGTGCCAATAAATTGATCAAAATCTGTCATCGAAATGGAAAATATGGTTTTACAGAACCATATACATTTAATTCTGTTGTTGAGCTTATAAACCATTATCGTAATGATTCTTTATCTCAATATAATGCTTCTTTAGATATAAAATTATTGTATCCTATTTCAAAAAATAATCAGGAAGAAGAAAATGCTGTCAACGAAAATATTGATAAATTAACAGCAAATCTTATAGATATTCATAATAGATTAATAGACAAAAACAAAATGTTTGAACAACTTACTGAAGATTTCAATAAAACATCTCAGGAGGTTACTAGTAAACGACAGGCTCTAGAAGCTTTGAAGGAACTCGTTAGAGTGTTTCAAGAACAAACAAAAATTCAAGAGAAATTTCAGAGTGAAGCACAACCACATGAAATTAAAACTCTTATGGATAATGCTGAATTATTAAAACAACGTTTAAAAATGATGGAAGAAAGTTGTGAACAGTTGGATGAAAATTTACAGCAAAGAGAAGCGTACAACCGCTCCTTAGAAAGAGAACTTACTTCTTTGAAGCCTGGAATAAGAGATTTAGTTAAAGAATGTGACAAATATCAAAGGTAAGGTGTTCTATTTAAATTATTAATATTTATTTAGTAAATTAATTATTATTATACAGTTGAATGCTAGTACATTTTATGATTGTTGCAATGTATTGTTATTAATTAGAAAATTATGTCGGAACAGAAAATGGTGTTTTTAACTTACAAAAGATTTGTGAAACAATAAACCAGCAGTTATAGGTTTTGAGAAATTGTCATCCATATATGTTTAAGTAAAAAAAAAATTATTTTTATATATATTTTTAAAAATAATTTTATGCTTTAAAAATAATTAATCAGGGAAATATGGTCCCATAGAAAATTTCATCAGGATATGCACTAGATAAAATGTAAATCACAAAAACAAATTGTTTTTTACAAAATATTTAGGAGTCATAAGACATAAAGTAGCCAAGTCAGATAATTCAAATGTTTGACATAAAATTTTATTTTTGGCAATCACCGATGGGGTAAATATAAATTTTAAATTATTTAAATTTACATATCTAAATATATCCCACTAATTAATTAAAATTCTTAACCTGCTAGTGGTTGTACCTTCTAACATTACATGAGCGGTTGCATATCGGCCAAATTGTAGAAACCGATGGTTACATAAAACATTGTTCATTTAGGAAAATTGTTTTAAAAGAATGGCTTTTTCTATCAAATAAATCAAATATTGAACAGATTTACTGTAGATTTAGAATATTTAATCAGATCAATTTAAAATATCATTATTGAAAAAACACTTGGCATAAAGGCAAATTGTGGTATGTTGGGTAGTTAGTAGAACTATATTTTATTATTTCTTTTTGATTATTAGTAACCTCATTTTTAACATGATAGTTGAAAAATATGGTTGATCTTTAAATAAAAAAAAATTATGCAACACAATTAAAATAAGTTAAATGAACTATTTCAACTAAAAGAAAAATCTAGTAAAATATTTTGAAAGTATAAACAAAAAGTATAAGTACTAAGAGAAGAACCTCTATAAGGATTTTGCTGTACTTTTCAGTGGCGAATAAAATTATTTAGTTCCTTATACTAACTAACAATAAGCCTAGCTATAAACATACACTTGTAAACATATTTAATACCTATTACACAATGCAGAATACAATAAATTGATATAGAGATCCCTTCAATTTATAAATTTTTTGAGTATATTGGAATAAGTGCATCAAATATTGGCTACGATCCTAAACAATTCTTGTTATGTTGGTAATTACATCACTAGCAAATTTCTCTCTAGCACATTGCTTTTGCTTAATAATGCTTCACAATGACACTTATATTGAAATTAATATCTTCATTTATGTACAAAGTGTTGCAGAATAATGTGCATTTCTTGAAGGGGGTTGACTCTTGAGGACTTGTAGAATACCAGAAAAATAATAAAAGAAATCTTTCTGAATATTTCAATTTTTTCTTAAAATAGTCTAAATTTAATACAAAGTCAACATATATCATATATTTGAGGTAATAAAAATAAATGAAGCATTACTAAAATGCATATTGAACTTAAGTATTAAATTTCTCTCAGTCTATTATATTTGTGATAGGTCAATGTAACAATGTAATTTTAACTTGTAATTTAGCATTTTGCCATTGCTTCGTTGTAAACTGCTATTTTGAAGAGTTGTCACGTAAACATATTTTATAAAATGATTTTAAGCATTGAAGAATGTTTGTCAAACTCGGTCATCATTATTTTCTCACTTAGCATTTCTTTTAATTTGATGAAGTGTTTCTTAACCCCCATTTTATTTGTGGTACTTAAACTTAAATATATTTTTAAATTCCATTTGCTTATAGAGTTTCTTTTGCAATTACAGTTTGAAAAGGTATCCAATTAGATAGTTCTCTCTTTGTGCCTGAAGATAAATTTTTGGAAACTTTTGAAAGTTGTTAAAATAATTGCTGGTTGAAAGATAATTTGTCACATTGAAAGTAGGTAACTTTTTGAAAAGTTGATTCTGACCACCAAGGAAGTTTTTAAATTTATTATATATGTAATTTTCAGCCCTGCAATTATTTAAGAAGTAAGTGTCATAATTTTCTCTTACACTCCTTTTGATTAGTTAATTTCTTTTATGAAATTCCAGGGAGCTTGTCTGTGTGTATTGGTTTTGGTTTAAATTTGGAAAATCCGTGTGTCAGATTTTACATTATTTGTTTCAAGGATTTGGAAATTGCACAGCTACTGTGTAGTTCTACCCGGTTATCTTTTACTGCATTTTGGCTGCCTTGAATTTACCTGCTGGTTTGCGTTAGTTTAGAAGTACTTCTGAGGAACGAATACTGAAGTGATATACTCCTGTTCAGATTTAACAAGAATTACAATAAAAATTCTGTAAGATTTTACATTACTTATGATAGTTTTGCTTTCTACTTCTTAAATTTGATACTTTTGGCATGAACTGCTTAGAAAAATCGTGCAAAGTTGGCTAATAATATTTATTTATTTTTCAAATGTATGTATAGGTAATCTTTTTTATAATTGAATTTTGTGTGTGATATTATCACAAATTTGGGATCTCTATCTTTACATAAACTTGAAATTCTTGAAGAGTATGTCACTGATTTAAGTACAGAGATACAGGATATCTTGCAGGTATAATTGTTATATTATGACAAGAAATTGTATTTACTGTAAACTTTAAATTACAGGTAACCTTCATATATGTGTGTGTGTGTGTGCATTTATGTGTGCACGCTTGCGTGCGTGAGCATCCGCGGGCATGTGTGTGTGTGCAAGTGAGCAAGCATGCATACGTGTGTGTCGGTGTATGCATGTGTTTGTGCATGTATGTGTATAACATGGTAGTTAGGTTCTATAAAAATTTTGTATAAACAATCTTTAATTGCACACAAAAAACACGTTTTAATCATTTTAAAATTTCTAAGATGCCACAAAAAATGAGAATTGCGCAATTAATAAAATTTTGCTAAACTATGTTGTAGTACCTGAAAAAGAATGTACTAGAATAAGATAAATAGATGCTTTTTCATTTGAATTCTATGTGGTAAACCTGACAATGTCTTATATTAACTAAATGTCATTAAGCTTACTGCAGCGGGGTTTATACAAGTTTAACTCTACGATATTTTAAGCTGTTGTGTTATCCATAAGGCAGCGTGGTAGGGGTTGTTTAAAGTAAAAGTATTTAATCTTGTAGCAAATTTGGGAGAATTTGCAAAATAACATATACACATAAAAATATAATTTAATTTAAGGTTTATGTAAAATTCATAGGTTTCAAAGGACCACAACAGATTAGAAGCTTGTCGAAGTTTGTTATAGGGGAATTTGAGATTTGGTTGCAAATAACTAGAATTTGATACAAAACAAGACGATACAATGAAATAAAAAACGTAAATTGTTTACCTTGCAATTAGTTATAGGAAATAAAGGAATTTAAGGTATTAGTTAGCTAGGAACGATAGAGGATATCTTTACAACCACTGCAAGAGTAGATTATAAATGACAGAGTTATTGTTGGAGGTTGAAGGTTGCACAATAGTTATTTATTCAACACGACAAAATGGATTTATTTAATGTTGTAATTAATGCAATTGGAATTTGATTTGTAATGCCATTGTTGGCAATGAACGATAGAACGACATGAGGTGGTGTTACTGTCAACACCTAGATGAAAGTTAATGTGGGGTTGTGTTGATTCTTTTAACACCGACATGAGCATAATTGAATTGGGGAGGTGTTAATACTTTCAACACCTACATGAAACTAAATTGGGGTGGTGTTAATACTTTCAACACCTAAACGAAACTAAGGACGGTTGCAGTTTGAAATGCAACAGAAGTGGGGGGGTCGTGTGTAGCGACATTCAGTAAGAACTAAAATACTATGCTTTTTGGAAGTGTTTAAGAAAAATGTACAAAATTAAAAATGCAAATTAAAAATAAGTAAATATATAAATAGATTCAAAATATAAATTAAATATACACAGCTGGCGCAAACAAATTCATTGTATCTAAATCGTGTTGCATAAGTACCATGTTATACAATGATCATTACAATTTGTGAACTGCATCATTACCGAAACCTTGTTGTACAAATATTGCATTATATGAAGGTTACCTGTACGTAATAGTTGCATAATTGCCATCATAGTGGTGGTAATAAAAATAAGTTATTGTAATTTGTGATTCCAATAAATATATTGTTTTACAGGTGGCTAATTAGCCGTGGTGTTAAATTGGTACGTATTAAACAATTGCTAAACAAAGATGATGGTAGTAGTGACAGTGTTGATCACACTGAAGAATTTGATGTTGAAAATCTTCCACATAATGAAGAAAAGACATGGCTGTTATTAAATTGTTCACGATCGAGAGCAGAACAATTGTTAGCAGGTAAACCTGATGGTACATTCCTGGTGCGTCCATCGAGTACACATCAATATGCATTGTCAATTGCTTGTAATGGTATTATAAATCATTGTATTATTCAAAAGACAAAACGTGGATTAGGTTTTGCTGAACCCTATAACATATATGATTCGCTCAAGTCACTAGTACTTCATTATTCTCAAAATTCGTTAGAAATACATAATGATTCTTTAAATACAACTCTTCGATACCCTATATTCGCAAATGCCGTTAATACCGAAGAAGCTTATGTAGTCCGAAGTAGCTTTAATTTTACAAAAAAGATTGAGTGATGTGATATACATATATATATACACATATATATTTGTATAAAAACTGCTGTGAATTTAAAAATATATTTGTACAGTGGTGTCTCGATTATCTGAGTTTATTTATGTATAGCCGATTTTACGGTTCTGATGATTTCATTATTACAATGTATGTACATTCAAAATGTTAACTGTAATTGCTTTAAATTTTAACATTCAATACGCACCTGAAGAAATCGCTCAACTCGGGTAATTGACCCTACTGTATATTACGTATAATTAAGTATAAATGGATGTATATGTGTATGTGATTGTTGTTAATTTATAGACATTTTGTCAATTCAATGGAATTATCTATATAAAAATGGTGATTGATAGGCTTACCATTGCTCTATTATTAAGTGTACAGTATAAACGATAAATTTTGTATTTGCATGTACACCATGTAAATGACTGTGATAGTGTACTAAAGAAGAAAAGTTTTTACGAATTTATATTACATATTATATTATTCGTGATTGAAAGAAAGTGAATTTATAGAATTGCTATTAAGTATGGATGGAAATTTAAAAGTATTACATCAAACAATAATTTCATGGTTTGCTGCTTAATTTTCAGTAATTCAAAACCATTTGTAAATAAATAAAGAGTATGTTCAGCTATATACTACTTCTTTTAAATTCTCGTTATATATTCATGTGCTATAATACAAAATATTTATAATTATTACTATTCATGAAAAATTGTACTGAATGCAGTCTAGTCTAGTCTATCTTAAATATAGTGACATTTATTTATAGTAGGGTTTCCCAACCTGTTTTCCATTTTTTCCCCATAATAGTCATGCATTTTATGTTACTTGAAATAACACGAGTAAAATAATCAAATGTATCTTTTTTAATCAGTTGGGAAACATAGATAACATTTTAAATTTTATTTTAAAATAATTTTGTCACATCAATTTGGGACCATGAAACAATGTTTTCTAATGCAATTATACAAAATTTGGTTGTAACAATTGAACTTTGTTACTTATATAAAACTGAAAATGTATTTTATTCTATTCGGAAAAAGGAATCATAAATTGGATTTAAAACCAAAACGTACTAAAAAAATTATTAAACTTACACTTTTTTATCCTTTGAAGTTTTTCCTGATAACTTTGCTTACATTCACATCAAATGTAAAATAAAATGTTTTGGCTATTATTTTTGTTTAAAAATTAGCAAAAATACTAGAATTTTGGTATAATGTCAAAATAACTACTTAATAAAAATGTTGGCTTACTATCAGGCAATATATTTGATAATTATTTTTTAAATATGTAAGGTTTATGATTTCTACAGGCAATTAAAGTCTGGACTACATATGGATTATGTTGTTGTGAAATCACAGGTCATATTTTTAATATTCAAAATTAAGTTTGGAAAGTAAATTTTGAAAATTTATTTATTAACACGTTAATGGACATAATGCCATGCAACGTTCTTTTTTATTAACATTTAATGACAGAATATCAGATGGCATTCTTTAAATGAATGTTTATAAAAGGCAGAATGCCATTCGGTGGTGACTTTTATTATATTATGGACAAGTTTTTACTATCAGAAATTGTATGACTTATAATCAGAAACCAATAGCTTACTGTCCCACTCCTTATCATTTTGATTACATGAATCCAATAAGAACACGTAGTAATAAAATTGTTTTAAGAAATGTACTGTTTACAAAATGTGAAGCATTATTTGCCAATAAATAGTAAGAGTTATGTTGCAGCAGCTATATTTGTAATTTGGTATATAAAATTAAATGAATTTCAATTATTTATACAGGGTGTCCGAGGTATAAGGAGCATTACTTTAATAGCAGATACATCGTAGTATTCGCAACAAAAAACTTTTAAAATCTGTGTCTAAATTGTATAGTTTTCGAAATATTTGCTATTAATGGTTTTAGCCCACGCCTGATTTTAAGTTGGTCTACTATATTCACCAATAAATAGCTGGTCGGCTATACATCTTTAGCCACTGACTGAAACTGAATGAATGCATACGATTATAGAGCACCATTGGCAATAATTCTCAGTCAATTATTATAAATACACAATACATTACTTACCATTTAAAATAAAAAGTTTTATTTCTTCCTGAAAATTTCTAGTGATCTGTCAATACTGTAAATTTATAATTTCTTTAAAATAAAAACAAGGTTTTTTACTTAATAGATACCATTTATATTATTGAATATGTAAACATCTTTTAAATAACTTGCACTTTTACAAAACTGCTTTAACACAACGTTAAATTGTTTTTGATAAATTTCTTCATATATTAAAATTCTAAATGATAAATAAATGTCATAAAGTTTAACGTAATTTGTATGTAGTATAAAATATCTATATATAAATTATTGTGAATCAAGCTTAATTAAATTTCAGATATTTAATAAATATGTTTTATAATAATCAAGTCATGAATAACTTATAATTAATAAGCAATAATGTTAGTAAAAGCAAATTTGCATGTTTTTAAAGGAATACGTTGGATTACTTTTTATTAAAATAACTGGCGACCTTGACTCTAAAAATTACATTAGTAGTAAATGTAAACTGATACTTTGTAAACAGAAACAAAATAGTATTTTGTAAGTATGTTTCATGGTAAAGCACATGATAAATTTACACATGAAAATTTACAAAAATTTGTTTTAATTAGATTGAAAACTTTTACAAATTTATGTTCACAAAAGGCCAGGGTACACATGTTTTCAATAGTGCTTCTTACATCCCGGACACCCTGTATTTTTATAGATTTTAATTGATAGATCATAATTCAAACTGCGATTACTATATTTATTAATAAATGTATATTTTATGCATGATGTTACAAAAAATTTGTTAGTGTTAACTTACAAGGTAAATGTATTTGCTTACTATCCATCAATGTGTTAATAAAAAAGTTTCCTTTATTGAAAGAGCAAAACAAGATAGTCAAATTCACACCGAGTATGCAGTAGAGTAGTGATGGGGCAATGTTAATTTTATGACAGTTTTTGAAATGCTGTTGCAGTATATTTCTGTCTACTTAGAAGCCTACAGATGGTTTATGATTTATTTTTGTGAAAGGTAGTTGTAAAAGCAATGCATTGATTAATTCACTCAACTTAAACGTAAACCAAAGAAAAAGTGTACCTTTACATGCTCTATTTTTGTTCATTTTGAATATTAAAAATTAAAACAAGCAAAAAATATTTTCATTTACTTGTTATGAATATTCTATTAAAGTATTACAGTAAGATGTGTAAATAACAAAATTTTAAATTAAACTTTCAATATTATAAAGGTCATGGCTTTTAACCCATTTTTATTTGTCAAAAAAATGATCAATTAAAAATTTTAAATTTTACTAGAATTTAATAATTTTAAATTTGACAGACAATGCATATGTCTACATAAGTAATGTAAATAATATCTATGCTTTTAACATGCATAAATTTGTATGTATTTTTTGGAAGAAATTAAAATTATATTTATGTATTAAATTTAACCAAGGGACTTTTAATGTTATTAAAAAATTTCAAAAGTGACATTCATACTATTTTGCTAAAATACAGAATTAATAGTTCTTGAAACAACTCATATGCGCTTTCAATCCTAAGTATGTGTGTATATTGTGCAATTTATATATACTGTTACAAGTATTATAGATTTTGTTTTTTTTAAATAAAAATGAATTGCATATATAAAGCTCTTACACTTAAAGAAAAAATTAACCTAATAAAAGCCCATGTAACTGAAAGTTTAAGCACTAAGCAACTCACTGTTAAATTTAACTGCGGAAAAACACAGGTGTATGATTCCACTAATGTGGAATGCAAAACTTTAAAAAATAACCATGTATGTATACATGATATAAAACATTTAAAATATAATATGATAAAAACTAATTAACAAATGTTTTATGCAAACCAAAAAAATGTATGTAGTGTCACTTTGTATCATTTATATGTATGTACTTAAAAAATGTAAATCTGTTAAAACAGAAAAATTTCATGGTCTCTTGGGATTCCGGTCTAGACAGTTTTTACTGTATTATAATATTATAATTTTAAACTTCTTAGTCTTAGTGCTTCTTAAACAATACCAGGTAAAGTTTAACAACACTGTACTCCATAAAAACCCATGTTGCATATTCATTGTAAATTTGAGTATAACTGCTGTTGATCATTCTTTTGGCAACAAGTAATTACATGGGATGTAAACTAAAGTTTTGTCTGAAATAGGTTATTGCACAAAACTCTGTCATCTGAACAAAAGAGGCTTTAGAGACAAATAAATTCAATATCTGACAACGTACACATTGTAAAATAAATACATGCATGGGGTTTGTGTATTTTCAAAAGTAATTTGTAATTTAAAAATGAAATGTTGTTTGCCTTTTAATTAGAATAATATTTTTGATAGGCTAGTTTAATGATACACGACTTTTTCAATTTTTTTCATGAACATTGCAAATATGTTATCATTGGTTTTGAATTAAAATATAATCAGTTTAATTGTTGAACATGATTTGTAATATTAAGTAGCAGCTGTCACAAATTCTATGTTGTAAAATACTACTTTCAGTATCATAAAAGATTTTGATATTTGTAACAATGGGAGATGCTTCTGTCAAACAGCATGATTGTCAATTTTTGCTGTTAATTAACCATTTTATAACATTACAGTATATATATATATATATATATATATATATATATATATATATATATATATATATATATAT
>JAHWXV010554391.1:0-14522 GCA_024586415.1 Phrixothrix hirtus | reverse complement strand
TTTAATAAAAATGGTTAATCTAACTAAGCAATAAACATTATTCGACACGAAAATGTGAATTTTATATATTGATTCAGAACTTAAAAATAGCTAAATGCGTTGAGGACGCATAACTAAGCGGGTACATCTGGTCGCCAGCACCGTTCGCTATCGGGTTGATTAACAACATCGCCTTTGTAACTTATCCGACGCGTTAAAGAATTAAGGATTTATTTTACGACCTTTAAGATCTCCCTGCGTTTAACAGTATCCCTCTCACAATCGGAGTTTCATAGGAAAGACATCCAGCAATGTTTCACGAAGACGTTCGATGACCCAAAAAGAAAAGGAAACTAGACGTCACAGAGTATGGTATTAAACAAATTCAGTAACATAGGGTACCAGAAAAATCCAGTAAGATAGCGTACCAGAGAAATCCAGTAAGATAGGGTACCAAGCTAAAAAAAGAATAGACACAAGGAATTAATTTATATGACTGATAAAAAAGGGAAACAGCTCTTACCGCTACAATAAAATTGATAGCGCATGTTTCTACATTTCAGCAGCGAAAGAATGAATTGGACTCTTGCACGCTATTACATTAACAGCTGAAGGACGAGTGCGCGTTAATAATAAAGTATTTCAACCACATGAAATTTTTAAAACGAAACTATATCCCCAAATTCCGTCACAGGATAGCAGCACCTAAGGGGTAAACGAATTAAATTTAACCAATTCACTAACAACATTTATTAATCGATATCGATCTTCATCCCTGGAATCCTATTATACGAAAATTAATTATTCACTAACGTATATCCCAAAAATATTCGAAACGCAATTTTAAATAGTTATATATAGGGAGTATTAAATGTACATACTAAAATTAATACCAAAACAAACTAAAGTTAAAGGCGAGACCGTGACAATGTGAAACGTGACTTAGAATGGAAGATGCAAGTCAAGCGAGAAGAAATATTGAAAACTTCTAACGCTGATATGGAAACGAAGCTAAGGAACGCAAAGGCGACATTATTGAGCGAGGTAGGTTTACTACTGTCACTAAAAATATAAAATAATGTACAAACAGCAAATTGTAAGCGAGCTACATAATCCCGATAGAAAAAACTTTCCTAGAAGAAGCACGATCGTTAAAGGCTTTGACAATTTATGCCAATCTGACCTGGCTAAATTTCTACCCTATCCAAAGTAAAATAACGACTACAAACACGTATTGGTGGTAATTGACTGCTTCCCTATATCTGCATGGGCATGACCGCTAAAGTTCAAAGACGGCAAGGAGGTGATAAATGCCATGACTTTTATTCTGCAACACGATTATGACGGTAACAAAACACTTCGTAAGCCTGAGAACTTACAAACCGTTGTGGGGAAAGCATTCTACACTAAAAAGGTTTCCGCATTAATGGACGCATACGGCATATACAACCCAATTAAAGCTTCAATGGCTGAACGTCTGTTGCGAACGTTAAAAACTTATATTTCGATAGATATCATAGACGAAGTTGTTTGCGAATATAACAATCGAAAGCATAGTATCATTCGCATGAAACCTGTAGCAGTCACTCCGAAAAAAAATATCGATCATGTTTACGGCAATCCAAAAACGTTTAATACAAATCACCGCTATAAGATCGGAGGTGTCGTAAGAATTAGAAAATTCAAATTAGTTTTTGACAATGGTTTCACGCTGAATTGGAGCGGCGAATTCTCCGCGTGACTTCAATAAAAATAAGCAATCTGGTTATACATAAACTCCAAGATATGGATAATCAACCCATACTAGGCGGTTTTATGCACAAGAATTGCAGTCGGTATAGCTATAACAAAGGCTTATTTTGTTCAAATGGAACGATTTTAACATGAAATTATAATGAAAATCGTATATTAGAGTCTTAGATATATCTAAAATTGAAGGTCCTATGTAGAATAGACTATTAAAAAGCACTTCATTTCTGTTTAGTTCGCGCGTTTAGCTTTTATGTAATATATTTACCGTTAAAACACGATCCACTTGCATTTTTAAAGTTTCTACAACATATTAAATTCGTTATACGTAAATAAATCGGTAAACACTGTGTGACTTGTTCCGTAAAAATTCAAATATATATCGATCTAACTTAAAATCTAAATTTTAACTCTAAGACAACAGAAATTCTAATTTTGAAACAAAAACCTGTCCCTTTAAATGAAATTAACAATAAAAGTCATTAAAATAGTTTATTAGTTAGTTATGTAGCACGTCTTATTATTATTTGAAGAAGATGAATAGGGAACACTCTCCTTTTCTCTCTCTCTAACCAATCGTTGTCTATCTATCCATCCATCTTACTTATGCATACCTACTTACTTACTTTACATACATACATATATACATATCATTTTTAAACAATAAAGATTCATCAACCAATCAATGCGTATGCAAATTACGCGTAATTCGTTTAAGTGCGCGCACTAGCAATCGGATTTACATACCTACTTACTTACCTTAGATACATACATACACACATACATAACATTCTCAAAACAATAAAATTTCATGAATCAATCAATGCGTATGCAAATTAAGCATAATTCGTTTAGCAATTAAACGAAAAAAAAACGATTGCTAGGGCGCGCGCTATTTTATATACTTTGCTTGTTTAATATTCGTTTATCAGCACACGCCATTTTATAATGCACGTCGACACGCCATTTTGTTCTTCCTCTTCTTTCCTTTTAAGTTTACGATTTTTTTCTACTAACATTTATTTTAAAAACATGTCGACGCGCCATTTTGTTCTTACTCAAATATAAAGAAGGAAAATATATGGCGGCGCACCATTTTGTTTTCTAACTTTTACATTTTACTAATATATATTTTTAAATACATTTCGGTGGGCCATTTTGTTCTTACTAACAAGACTACGCCAATTCGTTACTTACTGGCGGCCTTATTTTATTTAGACACGTCCCTTTCACTATTAGTATTCCATCCTTATTGTCCTCTCGTTCACCCGACTTTTCGAGTTCACTCTAACTCTCGTAAAAATTACTATAATAAGACACGCCCTCGACATACTAATGCTTATAGGCACGCCCCTTACCCTACTCGTAATCCATCCTCGTATTCTCGTAAAACACACTCCTGTATCTCACTCCTGGAAGATCTCAGAGGGGGGGGGGGGCTATATACCCTACCTCCCGCTTCGCGGGTTACTTCGTCCGTCCCCGCTTCACCCCCTGGCCAGCAAAATATTTATAGCGTCACTTGTTTAACTACTACTTACCCTCATATATTCAATTTTTGATTTTACTTCACATATTGTCACATGACTAACTCATCCGGAGTTGCAACTCAATTGACTTTGCCACATTGATTTTGTGATAATAAATTTGTTTTTTTTTAATTATTTCGGCGCGTAATATTTAAATTATTGAAATCTTCTCTCCACTTCATTTCCTGTTTCCACTTTTAATCCTTAATCCAGAAGGAAGTGTTAATCGCCTACAAACGCAGTATTCTGGTAAGTCGTTACTATTGCCTTATAATTAATCTATTTGTATTGTTGTTTACTAAGTTTCCATACGCATTCAAAAATTGTTATACAGTCCGTTGATTAAAATTATTATCCAATGGCCAATGTCGCCTTTAGTTGCGTTCAATTTTCTTATATATTTTATCGTAAGAAGTATGATTATGTTAGTGTTTTAATAATGACGTACTATTGGATACACAAGTAAGTAAATTATCGCATAGAGTAATAAGTTTTGAGTAGGGATTCCAAATTAGTAGAATAAGATAAATATATCTAGAATAAAAATAAAGACCCCATAAACCCCCCTCCGCCGACCTTAGGCCTTCCGGGGAATGGGAAGGACTATACCAAATACATTAGCATTAAAGTAATTTTAGGGCTCCTTTTAAATTTGTAAGTCACGGAGCTAGAGAAAAAGAGAGATATTTTTGGTTTGATTCAATTTGTTAGATATAGTAATAGCACAATAGACAATATTGAAGTGTTGTTTTTGCAATAAACTAAGAGTTGTTTTCAACTTTCGTGTTTTTCAGTATTTTCTTAAACATAAAATAATCCATTATTAATTAAAATATTGGTAGTTATGTTTACTTATGTATAAATAAAAAGGTACTGACCATTATAACAAGCCTTTGCAGATTCACATAGTGTTTACACTAGGAGTTTTCCACTCAACGCTTCTTTAGTTTGATAAAAAATCAAAACTATGTCTAAATGTGCGCATAACTACAGCAATACGTCTCTAATACATAGCGCAAAATAGGAACGAATGTGGGACTGAAGGAGATGGATCTAATTGTAAGTTAATAATTTAATGAGATGTTTTAGGTGGACTACAATTTTTTCGTTAAAGTTTTAATATGTTACTAACAATTATTCTGAAATATAATAGGGTAAGTAGAGGGTGTTGTAGATGCCTAAATAATATTTCCAATGTTTATCTCTAAACTAGCTATAAACACAGTGCGACTGGAGTGTTAGTTGCCGAATAATTAAAAATTTGCAGGCTAGTCTCTTTTAATATCCTTTATTTATAATGGACCTCCTATAAAATCAATTTTAATGGAAACTATATCTACATAAACTATTCAGAATAGAAATGTATATATTGAGGTTAAAGAAAGTTGCTGCTGCAATTTGCCTAAGCTTGAGTATTGTTGAATATGTCATTCTATGATCAATGGCTTCTTTTACATAAATAACTTCTTTTATATAAGTTTTCAACAACAATTCTTATGATAAAGGCTGTTCGTCTTACAATTCACGTCATTTTTAATATTTGGTCGGAGATTGTATAACCCTAGGTAAATTACCAACTTATACATCCTTCAAATTTGGTTATTTAGCTATTTCGTAGCAGACTGCCAAATTAGCTTTAAGTGTATTAAAAACGTATTAAAAATTTTAAAAATAGTTTGTATAGAAGTGCAAACAATACTACATACGGTGCTGACATATTTCCAACAACACGACGTGTAAGTTTCTAATAAATAATTAACAAATGTTTATTTGTAGCATTTGAAACAAAAAGTACATGCACAATTATAATGAAATTTTAGGTTATGCCTATGTTCTCTTTCAGAGAGGAGCTATTTTTCTCTCATTAGTGTAGAAATAGTTTCTACAGTAGGGAAAACAACATTGCCATAGCAACTGCTTATGAGATGGCAGTTTATGTAGACCGCTATGTTTAATATTTGGGAGCCTAATAAATATTTTATGATTTATTTTAGAGATATATAAGAATTGTTTGATAATATACTTGGAGTCGTTCCATTGTAACGATTCTTCTAAATCCTTTATGTTCTTTCAAGTCCTAAAAAATCTTTGAATAATTTAACCTGCTCTTTCAGTAGGTAATCTGAGGAATAATCGTTTATTTATAATATGAGAATTGATCAGTTATAATCTTTAGGCATTGAAAAATATTTATAAATTACTTGTGATTAATTGCACTGTATATTTATTTTCAGACTAATAAATTTTAAAATTGCGTTATATAACAGTACTTAAAGATTTTAATAGTACAATAAGTCTGAGCACGACTATACCTTAAATGAAGTACATGAAGCCTCTTCGTACGATGTCATACAAGTAAAGCAATCTTGTTTCCCTTGTGGGTAATCTGTATACAGTGGATTATCCGTTCGTGCTTCAAATCTCAACGATGTCTTTGGAAACACATATAAATATGACATTCGCATTTAATCTTGTTATCCACCATTAATCCTAAAATTCTATTTCAGAAAATATCAAAGGAGCATTACTTACCTTTCCTTTCGGCTAAAACTTCTGTATAATACTTCTATCGCAAATGTGTTTCTACTTATGAATGAAATATAGTATTACATGGTTTATGCTAAATAATAATT
This sequence comes from Phrixothrix hirtus, assembly GCA_024586415.1. Taxonomy (NCBI): domain Eukaryota; kingdom Metazoa; phylum Arthropoda; class Insecta; order Coleoptera; family Phengodidae; genus Phrixothrix; species Phrixothrix hirtus. The sequence continues at coordinate 8,632 of JAHWXV010554391.1, read as the reverse complement.
TAGCATAAATTTTGTTTGGGTTATATAGTTTAAGGCTTGTTTAAAAGATAGATGATTTTTATTCTTTCTAAATTCTATTGTAGATTTAAATTAAGCAACAGACTGTTAAAGTATTGACACAATTTAAATTCCACTCTTAAAGTTATTAGGGAAGACTGTTAGAATAATGATAGATTTGAAAATCATAAATCAACATTACCGATTCTACTAAAGGCAAACTTGTAAATTGATTCGTACCTGTAACTAATAGCTATTAGTGATTAAGCAGTATTAACATTTAAATATTCCTATTTATACGCATTAGTGATATTTTGGAGTCAAACCAATTCAAACGTATATTAAAAAGAATTTATATTTAAAAATAGTTCTAGATTTTAAAAGTTAAATTCTGAGAACACATTTGCTTATGCGATCACTATCTTTGAAAAATTTAGTTAGGCTTTTACCCATACTTACTTAACATTTGTTAAACAAAACCGAAAAATTTGCAGCTTATTTTCTATTTAGGATTTGAGTTCTGCGTGTTCAATAATTAATGGCATCAATTATATTCAACAAATACAAAATACAATATTAATACTACATTATCAATTCGTACTAATACTTCGTTTGATATATTTGAATAATTGTAATGTCCACTGCCTTTTAAACTTGTAGTAAATCTTTAGATATTATCTTAAGCAATTAATGCAGTTTAATGGCTTTCTGAAAACATTTTCCCTCTTGCAACCATCTCTTAAAAATTTTAAAATCCTTTTGGAAATCTCTTAAAATAAATTAGTCTAAAATCTTCAATTTTCACTTCAGGTAGTTCTACAATGGACGTTTTAATTGAAAGTCCTTTAGTATGCCACAAACTGTTTTAACGTTCGAGTAACTTTCATTTTGTGTCATAATAGTGGCGTATTCAAAGACACATTTATGGAACTCTAACAAACAGCAATTGCAGACACTTATCGCGGCTTCCTCTTATAACATCAACCTTTGCAGTGACCGCAGCAAAACAAATAGACAATTAATCTTACGTTTACATCGATACCGAATAGATATTTTTTTTTTATAAAGGTATATTAGTTCATGTAACATGTAATTTCGAATAAATTCTTATAAAGAAAATGAAATATTTTACCTACATTTCATATTTCTATTTAATTTAGATCAAGAGATGACGCAATATGAATAGCTTTTGTTAGCATACAAATAAAAAGGCGCAAGCAAAGTTTTATGGTTTTGAAACATTTTTTATTATCTATTTTAATGAAAAAAGGTCAGCTAAAAACCTATATTGGTCTTAAAAATTGGTCCATAAATTATCGCTCTATAGAATGATAAATCAACCGTTATTTGAATTTTTATGTAGCTTTGATTCGATAATATGCTCTATCCTTTTTAATCTCTTTTAAAACCTTTCAATTTAGTAAGCCCTTAATCTAGATGATTAGTTGTATTAGTCTGTGTTAGATGGAACTGTTGAACTTTATAAATAATTACACTAACATAGTTTCAAACGGTTCTTCTAAGTACTAACCTAAATCTGTACCTTTACAATTAATTGCTTTTCGCGGTATTATATTTTAGAGCTAGACAAATTTTCATTTCCAGATGTTTATACCTTTAAAAGTGAGTACAGGATAATCTTGTATAACGATAACGAGTTAAATGATACCAATTCATACCTTTAATAAAAAAATACACAGGAGATCTACATACTATATCTCACATTTACGTCATGCAATAAAAATGTTGTTAGCTGGTTTGCTACAAAACTAGTAATACCGGCATAATCTGTATTTCTAAATTGTCACAATGAGCAACTTTTAACACCTTTAATGCTCTGATGTTCGTTAACTTTTAGCAATAGCGCGCATTAATAATCTCAGCTCTAAAAATGTATACAGGGTGTTAATTGTGAGTGTAACCAAACTTCAGGAGCTAAGTCTATTTGTATATAGACTTTACAGTGTTGAAAATGTCAACAGATATAAAATATTACTAAATATATAAATATAAAGATAAAGACACTTAGTGGTAATAATAACTATCGCTAACTATTAGCTATAGTTATAAAAGATATACATTTAGGTATATGCTACATGTAGTAAATTGATTATATACTAATTTTTGTGTTAACATATTGGAAATATTCCTGAAACCAATAAATGCTCTTCTCCAATAAAGAGGATTTTATCTTACTTTTGAATGATGGTAAAGAATATTCGTGTTCTTTTAGATATTGCGGTAACTCATTATAAAATTTAAAAGACGTGACAAGGAAACTTTTGTTAGTTTGATTTAATCGATGGAAAAGAATATAGATGTTATTTGCTTCTCGTATATTATATGTATTCGTTTCCACATATGTGATGAATTTGTCTAAGTTTGTTCTTACGTAGCAGATGCTTTCTTGTATATACATTGAAAATACAGTTAAAATGTTTTGTTGTTTAAAAATAGAACGACAGGACACATTATATGAATAATTAAAAAGTGTTCTTAATATATGTTTTTGCCAAACAAAAATTTTTTGCATTGAGGAAGAATCTCCTCAACAAAGCATATCGTAAGTTAGTATTGAGTGAATTGACGCATAATAGAATATTCTTAGCGTTTTATAGCTGATATGGATCTTATTTGAAACGAGAGCAAGTTTTTTGTAGCGATCTTATTGCACAATTTATCAATGAACTGATTCCATACAAGGTTATTATCTATTGTCACACCAAGACATTCCATTAAATCTAACCAAGAGGCCCGTATCGTTATTTGTACTGATGGGTGTAAATACAGTAAGGTGCAGTTTTACTTGTATTTAAGATTATACCGTTATTTGCACACTATTTAGAAATAATTTGTACACATCCGTTTGCTTTTATGCTTACTTCATCTGTATTGGTAGCTGTGATGATTACTGACGTTTCATCCGCAAATAGCATTAAGAATCCATCAGTGATACATTTACTATTACTATTTATAAACATTAAGAATAGTAGTGGTCCTGCTGCCTTGGGGGCATTCCTGATAACACGTTTGATGTATCAGATGTGTAAAACTCATAATCATCGGTAGTTATACGAACAATTTGCTTCCAGTTTATCAAATAAGAACATAGCCAGTTCCATGCATAACCTCGTATTCCAAAGTTATGTAATATATCAAGTAACAAATCAAAATTTATAATATCAGATGCGCGGGAAAAATCAAAGAACATTTCTGCCACTTTTAATTTACCCTGAAATGATTAACATACTTTCTCATATATAACTGTGATTGCATCCCTTGTGGGATAATCCTTTTCTAAAGTTGAACTGTTTAGTAGTTATTAGATTATGCCTTTTTATGAACAAAGTTAGTCTTATTCTATAACATGTTTCAAAACGTTTTGAAGAACTGACAAGGAAACAAGTCTGTAGTTTTTATTGTTTTGTGGACTGCCTTTCTTGTGTATTGGTATTCTGATTGCTGTTTTTAACTGTTCCGGAAAATATTCCGTTTCGAATGATAAATTAAAATAGTTACAGATTCAGCTATATATTGTATTATATGTTTAACTGAGAAACCTGGAACTTCATCAATACCTGGAGATTTATTACCATTTCTTGTGCTTACAATTTTATAAACCTCATGAACTTCTATAGGTATTAGGAACACGGTACAACGATTTTTCATCATCATATTTTTATTTGAAAAGTATTTAAAGTTTGCCGTTAACTGCTTTATAGAATTTGTAAAAAAAATCCTTAAAAGCTCCTGCCTGCTCCACTCTGTTCTTTAATATTTATTGCTTTCATCTACCATAACATTCGGAGTCTTAAATTTCTTCTTACAATTAACAGACAATTTAATTATCGTCCAAGCCGCTTGAGTTTTATTATTTGAGTTTGCAACCAGATTATCAAAGTGTCTTTTTTTTGCATTATTTATGTTCTGTTGATGCTTATGCTTTAATACTTTATAGTTTAGTTTTACTAGTTTTGAATAGATTTCTTAAGATCTGTACCTCCTTAATAAGCCCAGGAGATATCCACAAACGATTTTTTGTATGTTATGATTACTTCTTATGGTAACCTTTTTTTATAGGAAAGCCCTTTCAAATAATGGCGTAAATGTATCAAAGAAATAGTTAAATTTGGCTACATAGTTAGCGCCAACAATATGAAATTCACGCCAGTTATATACAGATAATAAATTTTTAAAAGGTAGTTTATTTTTGTATGAAAAAGTTCTTTTATAGATGTATTTTATCGAATTTGATTTTTCTTTTTATACCTTATATCTTAAAAGCTGAACATTATGATCAGACATTATTGTGTAAACAGTATTGCTTGAACAGTCATCACTCGCAGCTATGAAAAAAATGTTATCAATTAGAGTTTTTGTATTCCCCTGAATTCGGGAAGGTTCAAAGCAGCATTGATAAAAGCCATATGCTGTAAATAAGTTTTTAATTTATAGCATTTTTTTATCCTTTAATAAGAAATTATAATTAAAATCGCCACATATGGTTTCTGCGTTTTTTTTGGTATTATTTGACAGTATTAGATTTTCTAATTCCTTAATAAAATATAAGTGAATACTTCCAGGACCCCTATATAAACAACTTACAGTAAAAGTAATTTCACCAATAGTGACATTTACAGATGCAGCTTCGAACACTTGATCCAGCATGTTCAAGCTATTTAGTGTCTTTTTTTATTAAAATCGAAATTCCTCCACCATTCATTCCATTTCTACAATAGTAACTACTTATATCATAATAATTAAATTTAATTAAGTTAATTTCGATTTTCGCCAGGAATGTTTCCGTTAAACAAAAAATGTCAGGTTGGTTCAAATTTTGAGCAAACAAATTAAATATATTAATCTTATTTCTAATACTAAAAATATTAAGATTAACTATTGTAATTGTCGGTTGTTTTATCGTCAACTTGTCTGGTTTTGCTTTTTCAATTTCCCTAAAAAATGTTGGTTTGCAGTTGCTGTCGTGTTATCCAGAAATTCAGAATTACATTGTATTGATTGCAGATTTTCTGGTACAACAGTAGTACCGCTTATATTTTCGATTGGAATTATCTCAATGAGATTATTCACATAAGCAGTATTTGCATGATAATGGTTATTATTAATATTTGCAATACAATTTTGTATAAGTTGACAAACATTATATTTTCCACTTTTATTTAAGTGTAGACCGTGTGTAGTTAAATATTTTATTTTAAGGGATCCGTTTATATCACAAAATCTAATCGTCGGATTGTATATCTTTGCTATCTCACTGCAAGGCATTTGATTAATTTGTAAATAAAATTATTTAATATTGGACGGCTATTCCAGTATAGCACTGATATAAAAATTGAAATTATAAATGTAAGTGTATTTAGAATAGTTCTCAATTTTGATATATCTATTGGTTTTCCTTTCAAAGCATCATTAATTCCTACCAGTATTACAATGAAATTATTTTTTCCATAGCTTTCTGCTAGATTTTTTAAGTTATTGAATACCGTCATAAATTCTGCATTTGGTTTTGTGAAACTTTGTTCAGCGAAATTAGTACCTATTTGTTACTGAAGTATTTTTGCGCAATTTTTGCCTATTACTACCTGATAATAGTAGTATTTTGTTTCTAACGTTGGTTTTAAGTTTTTGGTCATTACTGGTAAAAGGAATATATGCGTTAGTATTGTTTCTATTGAAATTTCGCCTAGCGTTATCTGAGCTAGCTTTATCTCTTACAACATTCCTCTTTTCGATTTTTTAATAACCTTGTTACTAACTCTACTATCAAATAATAATTTCTTGCCGCAGTTAGCAGATACATCGTTATTATTTTTCTTAACTGTTGGTTATTCTGTTTCACAAACAGCGTCCATTTTATCTTTGCGTTTATTGAATTTTGTAAAAGAAATCCTGAGTGCCCTTAATTCCTCTTCCAGAACATTTATACGATGCAGCAACCTAGATAAAGCATTATTAGATTGCTTCGGTTTCAATTTACGAATTTTCACAAAATCTTTAAACGATCAATTTTTATTCGTCGAGCTGTTGCTGGAATCAATGGAGATGTTTTGTTTTAATTTAGCAAGTACTACTTTTTTAAACCCATGGCAATTCTCTATTTTTTAACTCCACCTTTAACTCCGTCACTTTATACTTATCTAAATTTATTATTATTCAGTAAACCACTCATAGTTTAAAACACGTCTACATTCGTGAAAGTTACAACTCAATTATTTTATTTAACAAGCTAGTACACCAAAATGTTAGCTTTTGAGATAAAACGTATTGAAGTTTTACAAAAATTTTCATTTAATGTTTGCTTTATCTTAGCCTATATGAAATATAGGTGAGTTTTGTGTTCGTTCAAAGCTTTTGAAGTCGTGATTTTGTGCGCACCCGTACCCGCTCGCGTAATCGCGTACATACGTACATGCGTGCGTCCACTAGAAAGGTATAAATTTATGGATTGGTGAGAAGAAGCAATGAAAAAGTTGTTGAACTAATAAAATAAATTCTGATGTCATAATTTGTAGCCGTCAGAAAAATAGCGTACATAGTTCATAATTGACATATATCGAACTTGTGTGTTATATGTCATTTTCCATAGCTGCTATTTAATGTACTATCATATTTATTAAAATGCAAATACAAAGTTATAGTGTATATGTATGGGAAAGTAATTAATATTGGTAACGTTAAATTAAATTTAAAATAGCTAAGAGAAGACGTGCACTGTCTCACGCCAGATTTTTATACTTTACAAACGAAATTAAGTGTTTCAATGAATTTCTCAGTGCCATTTCTGCAATGGAAGTCCTTAATTTTGAAATATATTTAGAGTGGCACTTGACAGTATGGACGGAGATATGTGACTATGCCCTACGAAAAATAGGTTTCTGCTATTCGTCTCCGACTTAAAGGAACTGAAAGATTCTTACGTACAAATTTGCATCTAAAGGGAATGCCCGTTCGAACATTTAATAGCTGGTGAAAATCCAATAATAGATGAATCTATGAGAATTTACGCGGACATTTAGGTTTTCGCCAGTACGTACAGAACAAAGGCTATAAGTATGGCGTAAAATTGTATGAATTGTGATCTAAAAGTGGCTGTATTTTGAATTTCAAGATATACAAAGACAGAAGCGGTATAGGTCATTCTGAAGCTGTGATTAAATCTTCATGGGTTTTTTTCTACAGAGCCGGTAGGACACTACTGAAATAATCTCTAGAGTGCAGTGAATGCAGCTGAAAACCTATTAAAATAAAACACCCAACTATGTGGTACGTACCAAAGAAGTAGGAGCTGCTACCCAAAATAATTGCAATCGAAGAATTTGAAAAGGAGCGAGTCATATGCTGTACAATGCATCACTTTTGAAACGAAGAAAATTGATAGCAATGACGATGTAATCAAAAAATCACTGTGTGTTAGATTCCAATAACGCCAAAAAAGGAGTGGGCTTTAGGTGAGTTACTGTATATAACTGATAGAAATGGCTAAATAAATTCCTATTTTAACATTTTTAGTGATCAGATAGCATCTTACCAAACTCCTTTGCAAAAATTAAAGTGGTATAGGAAAGTAGCTACAAAAATAATGTTTGGGTCTGCCATTACCAATGCGTGGATTCTGCATAACGCCAAATTTCCTAAGAAAAAAATATTAATTTTGAAGTTTCGCATAAATATTTCCGAAACACTTTCTGAAGAAGTATTCGAATTAATGACTTACTAACCCGTACATAAATTGACACGGAAACAAAATCTTCAAATACAATTCTGCTTGAACGGAATTGAACAGAAAGAAGATAAATTATTATCCAATCATATGATAATATCAACAATCAAAATCTTATTGCGTAAGTGAAAATCTTTGAAGTTTTAAAACTAATAATTTCTTTAAACGAAGTTTTAAACAAATTTTACCAACGTTTTAATTTAAATTAACTTTAAAGTTAAAATATTGTAAATTTTACTTATAACAAAATGAATCCCTTTAGAAATAGTCAAACGAATGCTATTTTGGGAAACTTGAAGATTTAATTACAATTCAATTACAATTTGTTTAGATAACGGTATTCGTAGTAAATTTGTATTTCTATTTGTAAATGTAAGAATTTATTTGCATTTTTATATACATACATACATACATATATATATATATATACGAGGCGTGTTTTTTAAGTAAGGTCCGTTTTGTTGTAGACACTAGCAGTTCGCGCGCATACCGCAACGAGCGCATGCGTCGTATACCGGCATGCCCCGGGAACAACTGTGCTCAGTTTCAGCTCTGTAGCTAACCTCTACGGTTCTGTGCTGTTCTTTCAAAATGTTTAAGACTATCAACTCGCCCGCCGCATGTGAGGTTCGCTCAGTGATACGGTTTTTGTCAGCAAGGAACCTACCTACTGCAGAAATTCATCGACAGATTTGCGAAGTGTACGGTGATACTGTTATGAGTGACAGCAAAGTGCGTAAGTGGGTACGACAATTCAACGATTGACGTGACAACGTCCATGATGTGAACCGCTCCGGTCGCCCTTCTTTGATTACAGACGATTTGGTGGCTTCAGTTGAAGCGAGGATTCGTGAGGACAAGCGCTTCATAATAACAGGTCTCTCAAACGAATTT
>JAHWXV010554323.1:0-13941 GCA_024586415.1 Phrixothrix hirtus | reverse complement strand
TTATGACTAATTTCTTATTCTACGCTATTCCATAACAATCTAGAATTTATCTTTTCTATATAAACAGTAGATTAAATTCCCTTAGTTTAGTTTTTGTTAGAATCTCGTACTGTTAGTTACTGATACATAAATATAAACGTTGTTGTTAGTATCTTATGAAATAAATATTTAAATAAATAAGTGTATATAAATGGTTTAATCTTAGTGAATATAATAAACATTTTAAAACAATTAACTAGTTTCGTTACAATACTATTATGATACAATTCGTGATTAAAAATTTTGCGAAACTCTTGTTGTTTATAATCCCAAAATATTAATATGGAAGTCGGCCTCAGCAATACAGTGATTAGCATGTTTACTTCTGAGTCTAATAAGCGCAGATTTACGTCCGGACAATGTAGATAATTTTTTAGCGGAAATAATTTAGAAACATGCCTTCTTGTAGGATAAGGAACTAAATACATGAATATTGTGTCAATTTAACGATTGCTACGTTAAACATTCCTACTAGTAGTTTGAACAGCTCCAGAGGATCAACTAAAACCAAGTAGGTATGGTGAAATGGTCATATCTGTTATAAAGGAAGTAAGACTGGTCGTGATTTTCAAATTTTCTTCAAATAGGTACCTCAAATACTACAGTTCAAATATTAATTACGGTGCCAGACTCCCAAAATGGAGTCAAACAAAATATTGGTAACTTCAGTTTAAACTGTGGTATTCGAAAACCTTTGATAGTTTTCGCAAAAAAATAAACATACTGATACTGATAAATAATAATTTAATTCGTATTCTAATATAGATGCTGTAGAACTCCTCGTGAATTAATCCAAATCACGCAAGATTCAACATTAAAAATTAAATAAGTTCACACTTATTTCATTTTTCTAAAAATGTTGTAGTTTAATTAGTATATGATGGTATTTTAAAGCTTCCCAAGTAATACAAAAAAAGATATCTTGGAAAATAATAAATTTTAAGCAAGTATAAAGGATACATCCGCGAAACAAGCATAAAATTTCAAAGTTAGTGAAATAAATTAAAGTTCAAATGTGCCATAAAGAATTTGTACTAATAAAGAAGTTATTTAAGAAGGGTTTTAAAATCATGCAATCCGTTCAACTAAAAATAGAATTTAGTCTTTGGAAGGTTAAAAATTGCGTTATCTCACAGAATTAATAACTCAGGGTGTTGCCCGAGATGTAGTTAGCCAACTTCTAAATTGTGTGCTAAGGGCGTAAGTATTTAAAAGATGGAAACTAAATAATGAGTAGATAAGTAATACATCTGATAAATTGACTATTTTTAATAGTTGTTAATTTCTAAAATGTTTAAAAAGCTTTGCATTACTTGATAAATAAAATAACTCATTCAATACAATCATTTAATCAAACTTAATAACAAATATCACAGAGATTAATAATTTAATAAGATATATTAAATATCAGAAATTTTAAAAGTTGATACGCGATTATTACAATGGGTGTTGGACTTCGGTTGGTACAGATGTGGAGGTCTGCGATTCGTTCAATGCCAAGTGTACGGATATCACGAGACGGCTAGCAAATCTAGATTAGCGAGCTGAAAAGTCAAAATAAATTAATGGAATAATTCACTGGCAAAGAGTCCTCTTACCAGAAGTGAATTTTTTGCGGTAAATTACATCTGGTGCGACCTGAGCACAGACAAAGAATTTTAAATAATTCAACAATAACAAGCAAGGTGTTAGCAGAATGGTTTGATTAGATAATTTTTATTTTTTGAAGTTAACCCGAAAGAGTAAATTGAAAAAAATTAAAACTAATTTGGAAGAATGATCCCAATTTTGACAATTAATAAGAGATAAGTCGTACTTATAAATTGGTAGCGGACACGTGGGTGTTGTTACTGTGACGACACTGAAAACTTAGATCGTTAAAGGATTTGTGGTTAAACTTAATAACGCAGAGACTGTATCGGCAAGAGATCTTTGTTGTTAATAATTCGGTATAAGCCTAGGAAAACAGATATAAAAATTATTATAACCGGCGACCTTGGATAATAATAAGCAATATGCATAACGTTACCTCAAACTTTTGCAGCTTGATGCATAAGTTATTTTAATTAACTCATCAATCTGTAACAACAACAAACACATACAACAACAACCCAATGCGGCCGTTTACACTACCACCCCCCAAACTCTTAGGACCACTGATTCTATAAAACAATGATTTAAAATAAATAATAATTTTGCCCATAATAGCCGAAAGATAATTTAACAACAGAATCAGCCCTACTCACAACACGCTAGCATCCGGCATTATAGAAAAAGGAAAACATAGTAATTTAGGAAGTAATGCCAGATACTCGCCTGTTGAAAGTTCAGAACAGGCTGCCCTATGCACACTCTCTGAAGCCCTTGCTGCTTTTCTGACTACAGGGACAGACTCCAGTCTATATTCAATAAATCCTTTTATGTGTCTAGGTAATTTTATAATTTTCTTGTATTGTTTTAACACTAAATATTATACTGAAATCAAAATAGAAAATGTTTATTTTAAATTAGCTTAAAAATACTATGCTAGAAATTATTTTAAGAATATTCATACAATATATTATGTATCGATGAGAAGTTGTAACGTTTCCCGCGGAAACGTAGTAATAACGCGAAACCCGATCTAATGGAATTTAGAGAATTCTATGCGTTTTCGCTATATTAGTGATTCCGGAAGTGTAATTATTAAGACTTAATTAAAGACAGGAAGAACTTTAATAAAGTGTTAAATACCGTGCGCGAGTATATAATTTTAGTTTAAATTTCAAATAGAAAAATTGCTTAATTAAAAGCTGTTATAAAACATGCTATAAGTTAATTAATAAATATTGCACAACCTGACGCATCAATCACTGTTTACCGTCCGAAATCAATCAATATTGTTTTAATAATTAATAATAATTAACATAAGCAACAATCTCAAATGATTTAAATATTAATTAATTAGTAAAAACTAATTAAATACTATTGCGAAGTATTGAGTCACGTTTTGCAAACGAGTTGGTTAAAGCACATGTATTTGTTATCCGAATTCATAAAATAGCAAGCAAATAAAACCGTCAAAATCCATGTTCGCTGAATAAAGAACGCGAGTATGAATTTAAGAATAAAAAATACGCTTTCACAAGTTGAAAATCAGTCTTCGTATGAAACTCAATACGGGATGTTGCCTAGTGCATAATCCGTAAAAGCTTTTCTGTAAAGTCAAGCTATTTTGTTATTAAATTTTGCAGTAATCTTAACACGACGTCTTCTGAACTCACTAAGCCTGCTAAAATCCTGAATTCCGTTCATATTAACAAACTGTTAAAAAGCACCTCATGCTAGAGATCTATTTATACAGATTCTAGAACGCCTCACTATTTTTTTGTTGCTCTGTAACAAAGATAGACCGAGTGTAGAATATTATAATCTCGGAAATCCTCGTGACTGAGTATTCCCGGTGTTACCGCCGCTGAACCCGCAACAAAATCGCCTTTGGGTCGACCACAAACAAGTTGCTCTGTAACTATTTGTGACCGATGCCAACCATCCGTCACCGTCGTTGTGCATTGTGTTATATTGATAGCGGACGCACAACTACGTTGTACCGAAATCATCCGCCACACAAAACATCCCGTCATTTGCAGATGAGTTGCTAGATATCGTTCTGCAAACGACGCCAAACGTCGTGACGTTTAGCGATACTGAGTGGCAAGGAAGGTCGCGAGTATACGCTAACGCCCCGTACCAGATATCCGCCCCCCATAAATTACGTACACGGCGGCCGCCAAGAGTGCTCAGATCTCAAAGCATACTGCCGACTCTTGCATTCAGAAATATCAGGAACGCAGACTTGACCGAGACAGAATACCCTGCGCCGATCACTTGCTTCAACGCCGCGACGATTTCAAATATGAACAGTCGTTTAAACCTCATGCAAAAGCTGACTTTCCATGCATACGTAAATATTTGTAAATAATCTATTTTTGTCTGCTGTCAGAAAACTATATTTATTTTATTTTTTATGTTTGAATTGTTACAATTTTGATTTGATTTGTGTTTCAATTTCCGTTTAATTTTGCAAATATATTATTACCGTTATCTTTCTTTTTAATACCGCCGAAAACCGAAACGATCATCAATTAAATATTACCGAAGTTCGTTTCATAACCGAAGTCCGGGCGACGTCATTTTTACAAACGACGTCCGCCGGTAAATAATTATATTACAGGTATACCGACCGCGAAACCAGATGAAGTGAGAGCCTCACAAGTTACCGAGCACGACTGAGCTATCACCGAGTAGAATGTAAATTCTTTTTTCTTCCCCGTACACCTTTCATTACGAATTGAAACGTCACAAAGTTATTAAAACAATTTTTAGATTAAAGAACATGCTATAAAAGACCGTGTGTAACGTTACAATGATAAAAGTAAAAACTTGAAAGAGTTTTAAATACAGACATCTAATTCGCCAAACAAGCCACGGAAAGGAATCACTAGAAAACTAACAAAAACACTAGAGTAAAGAATCTAGAGATCTTTTGCGTGCAAGTGCTAGCATAACTTACAACGCGAACACCAACGGAAAGATCGTCCTTTCTTCGTAATGCAAAATAGTAAATCAGACTGCTAAGTAAATTAAGCCCTCACAATACAAATGTAAACTAGAAATTACGCCGTGAAGTCCGCTACAAAAATACAGTATTTTAAACACTTACTAAAGCGAACGTAATAAATTTAAAACAGTCCGAAAGTGTTAAATCAGATTTTAAAAACGGTCAGCAAGAATGGAATTCTAACCAGCGTAAAATTACGAGCTCGGAGGTGTGCAGTACGAACAGCCCTCCGGTACCTACAACATTGAAGATCTGCGTGTACAGCATACGTGGCCTAGGACGTAGAATAATTTAAAACAACAACGAACAACAAAATTGGAGAACATATATTATTTACTCCGCAAATAATATAAACAAGCTTAAACTAAGTGTGAATTTATTATTACGTATAAAATCAAATCAAAAGAAAATTCAAAACTTTCCAAACATTCAAAATAGTTCTATTTTAAAATTTAAAATTCTTTTACGACTAAAAAATTATCTCCAGTGCAGTGCAATTATTGAACCACGTTGTTTACATTCGTTTGACCTGCATCCGAGGTAGTTTCGAAAAGGACATTCTATTTCTCTTAGACATTATTAGGTAATAATTGTGTATATAAAATTTGTAATTTACATAGTGACATTTAATTTCATCAATGTGTTTTAACTTGAGATTTTTATTTATTTATTGAAGTTGAATTGTCGTCTGATGGGCGCCCACAAAACTAAGTAAAATTAATAACGAATTTATATTCAACTTCAGGTAAAAATATCAGAATTATAAAGCTATTGTTCCACCAAAAGGGCCTTTTCTTGCTATGATAATAACAATCCTTTAAAATTACATTGATTACACAAAACTACAACCAATTAAAGTAAATTGGTTTAGAACATAAAATGCTCTATATTAAGTTTTTGTCATTTACTTTCCGCAAACATTTATAATTACTGTTAAAAGAATTAACTCTTTTGTTTGTGTTTATAAATGAACAGCTGATTACATGAAATTATGTAGATAAATTAGTTTCGTAAACAAGCTTATCATTAGAGTCAAAAAGGTCAAGTGCAAACTTCGAACTGGTTAACCTTGTTGATAAAAAGAATTGTCTGCCGGATATAGCCTACTGTTATCTTCCATAACATTAATCGCTTTGCATTGCCAACGGAAATTTTCGATTTTTAATTAACGTTTCTCAATCAACCCTCATTAAATCCTCGGTTTCGAGAATGTATTCAAATTCGCTGTCTGTTTAGTTACTCTTACATGTAAATTACTACGTTTTATTTATGTAGAACCCGTAATTCATTTTATTTACTTTGTAAAACAACTAATTAGTTAGAATAGACTTTTTTAACAATTATCTGATCTTTAGTAAATTAGAAATTTGTTTATATGTTTATACTGTATTAATTATTTACGTTTACTAAACTATTACACAAATTGGACGTAAGGCTTAGAATCATTTCACGCCGAAAGCAATATAAATAAGTCGACCAAATTCGATTTCATAACAGTCTTTCTTTACCTCTATATAGAAGCAAGTGTTGATTCGCTATTTTGAGAGAAAGCTCTTCAAGTTTAAACCCGTATACCATTGCATATTTTTGAATTATCTAATTAGGTCATAATAATTAATTACTATACGTAAATTAATTATTAGACGAACAATTAATATATACCATTTCGTAAGGTGTTAAGCGAACGATATATATTAATACACGTAGAGATTCAACCATAAATTATCTGACAAATAAATTAAATTTTAAGTTCATTAACAATCAGAACCGCATGCAAGAATTATATAAAGATTTCGCTATCTGAATAAACCGACACACATTTATTTACAGAATTTTGGTTATAAACATTTCCTTACCCGCCAAATATTTCGCGAGACGTTGAAAAATGTCTTGCTAACGAATATCATATCATATCATGTGAACAGTGATTTTATTCGCTTCTCCATATACCTTTATGATATGCTCCATTAGCACGTCATATTCCTATCTACCCACTTGAATAATTCCGTATGCTTACACCTAAACCGTTAAAGACACAATTTTGTTCATAAATTAAAATAATAGTGTTTAAAAACCGCACTATAGACATGTAAACATTTATGTGATCAGCCATACTAGAGTCAATCACGTGGATCGATACAAACTGACTATAAATACATACGCACGACCTCTAGCGTACATTAAAATAAAATAGTTACGTATGCATTTGCTTACAGTAATCGTTCATACCGATACTAGCCCTTTATTTTTGTAACTTTATTTAAATAAATCTGTTAGTTATAAATAAAATATTTATTTTATTAAAAGTCTAAATACACGCAATATAATAAATATACAAATTAGTATAACATGCATTTTATATGCAGGATTCAAATTCGAATAAACCTGAAATAAATAAAATCGGTGTTAGTTATTTAAAAGAAATTAAAATTGCAAAAGTCAATAAGAAATTATTTGTAAGTATAACATTTAAACACAATACAGAATATAGAAGACACATTGTGTCCTGAACAATTTAGGTAACATTTAGAATTTAACAGAAGTTATGACAGTTTTAATTTAAAAATTAATTAACCAGAGAAAGTGATCACAAAAAACAAATTCATCACTACAGTTTTGTAAGCGAGCATAAATAAGCTTTTATACAAATAAATATGCATACCGAAGATAGTAATTAAAGTGCATACCCTTTTAAAAATCCCATCCTGTTCCTTTCCATCTACTAATGTAAATATTCCCTATCCTATTTACATAATCAAGTTTAATTTAGGTTTAAGATTTAGTACCGCATTACATCATTGGCAGCTGCAGCCTTTGTAAGTTAAAGAAATTACGAACATAGCCCAACTACGACATTGAGCTTTACCCGAGGTATTGTCGTAACCTTGTTTTACAATATTACAGGGTTGTATAAAAAAGAGTTATTACAATTGTAGCTAAATATACGTACTACCATCACATCCATCCGCAAATGACAACTTTAATGAGCAGGGCCCTTCAATTCCAGTTACAATATTAAAATAAAAAATAATTTAATAATAATTTAGCGACTTTCACCTTGAACATAACAGTTGTAATCAAATATTTCACACATATTTAATTCGTTTTGTAAGAATATTAATTATTAAGGAACATGTGAAAAACTGTAATTTAGAATTGAAGTAAAATTTTAATATTTTTAAATCAAGCATTCGTAGAACATGCCAAAGGGAAGAATTCCAATTCTAACGTCTACGTACTTAAATGTATTTGAAGATTAATAAAAGCTATGTTGCCACTTCTAATTCCTTAAGTTCACAACATTTAAGATAAAATAAAAATTGAAAAAAGATAATGTAACTTTTTGAATCGTCATAAATGAGAATACCAAAAATAATCTCCACGTCCCTAAAGATTAGTTACAGAACAGAACATTCTTAGGAGAGAAAATTACCTAAACCAATTACGGAATATCAGGTTACTCACAAAAAGGTGTTCAACTCTTTATAACAGTTTTTCCCTCTGTCTTGAACACAGTTTATTATCGGAAAGCTGAGTAGTAATTTCGTTAAGAAACACTAATCTTTACTTTGCTATATTTATTTAAAAATATATGAGGGAAATATGAACCTTAAGCACCACTACGCTGTTGGATGTAGGAAAACATTAATAACAAAATTATCAATAGTATAGGAATATGCTGAAATCACGGAATACGCGTATATTAGCTTAACTAACTGGCCAAAAACTTCACTTTACAAAATTCGGATAACCAAATATATAAATCTGGTATCTGTCAAAGTTAATGAGCGCTCTCTATTCAAATCCTCGCAAATAAACAAAAACTAAAATCTGTCCATTGGTTGAAACACTCTGTACAAGTGTGCCTTCTCTAAGACAAACAGGACTTCTTAGTGGAACGCGGAATAGTTGCAGCTGTAGAAAATAAATTACGAATACTTACCCATTTTTTCCCACATCGATTTACTTCTTAATAACTGAAAAAAATCATTCTTTGCATAAACAAATGTAATAAAAAAGATCCAAGGAAATTGATAATTAACATACATTGGTGCACTTATTAAATATCTTAAAAGAACTATTTATTTTAAATTATTCACAGTTATACTTAATTGGAATTGTCGACATATGCTAAACTTTCGATTAGTGATTTGACTAAACTACCTAATTAGTAACCGTTAAGTAATCTCAGAATAGTTCCAAATTGCGTATAACGACCTAAGAAATTCCTTGTGGATCTTAAATATTATTAGATAACTAAACAGTAATTGCATGTTAATACAAAATTTAAACTAATACAAAAAAATATGGATGCCGCAAGCGTTCAGGAATGTAAATAATCAACTATTTTTCATAGCATAAATTTAACGGAACGCACTCAAAAACAGTACTATGAATTCTGCGTGGTCCTTTATTTCTGTGGTATTTGTTAATTAGGCGAATGTATTTAATAGATTTACCCGTACAAAAAAATTATTAAAATCGCTAGTCCATCAAGGTTAATTTAGATCAATACAGCACGGTACTTTTAATTTTAGTTAAAATTTATAACAAACAATTAAAAATGTACACCTGAAATAACGCGTTTCATATGATATTTTTATGCTTATAAAATAAATTCAAAATTAATAGGCAACTATAAATCTGACATTAGCTGTAAAAAAGCTAAAGGCAGATCTGGGTTTCCCAAAATAAACAAAAAAGAATCTGGTGTGAAACAACACACGACTTTCTCTTACGCACAAAGATATCCCAATAGTGTCCACAAATGATTAGATTATTGTCTACGTTTATTTTGTAAACGATCATTATAACGGTCACCCATCCAAGTTACTGGACAGGCGAAAAGCTGCTTAACTCTTGATATTTTCTCTGATAAATTGCTTTAACGCATTTTTTTAGATAAACTGTTAAGTTCACCTAAAGGGGCGTTAAATACATAATAACCGTAGCACATTGAAAAATAAAAGTTATAGCTGTTTTCGAGAAAATCGCAAAAAAGCTTAAAAATCGCAAAAATAAAGTGACACTTGCGGTCATTCGATTTTACCTAAATTCTTGACGTCTCATGTGCAGAAAATAAAAAACATATATACACAATTTCATTCATATATCATATTTAGTTTTTGAGATATGTTGTTCGCAATTAATACACTCAGTACTTCCGATTACTCGATTTTCGAAAATTTATTAGAGATATAGCTTGATTCATGTAAAATGGATTAAAGTATCCAAGAAATTTACTAAGTTTTAAAAAAATCGTTATAGACGATTTCAAGAAAATCGTGAAATGTAGTTACGGCCATAAATACAAATTTTCATTCAGCTAGGACTTTTAGTTTCATAGTTATTTTATTTTAAGTTAACGGTGTAGCTACTTCGGGTTACTCAATTTACGGAAAAGTTTCTAAGAAACGATCTAAACTATATAAAAGATCATTAAATGGATAAGAAATGAAATAAATTTTAAAAAATCGTTGTAGCCGATTTTGAGAAAATCGCGAAAAACCGAAAATTCGGAAAATATCTAAAAATAACAGAAATAAAGTTGTACTTTCAGTTATTCGATTCTAACGAAATTCTTGATTTAACATAAAAAGGTAGTTAGGATCTCATATACAAATTTTCAGTTATTTAGGACTATCAGTTTCATAGTTATTTTAGTTATAGTTAATGGCAAGACTACTTCGGGTTACTCGTTTTACGGACATTTTTTTGAGAAATTGTATTAATTATATGAAAGGGTATTAAATCTTTAAGAAATATAATAAATTTTAAAAAAATCGTTAAAGCCGATTTCGAGAAAATCGCGAAAAACCAAAAAATGACAAGAATAAAGTGGCACTTCCGGTTATTGAATGTTAGTGAACTTTTTGCAGTGGCGTGCGAGAATGGATGCAAACTCAAATATAAATTTTTGTTTATCTACGACTTTTCGTTTTTTTAAAAACATGATTTTCGGACTCAGGGGACCCAAAAACGTATATTTCCACTA
This sequence comes from Phrixothrix hirtus, assembly GCA_024586415.1. Lineage (NCBI taxonomy): Eukaryota > Metazoa > Arthropoda > Insecta > Coleoptera > Phengodidae > Phrixothrix > Phrixothrix hirtus. The sequence goes on along the minus strand of JAHWXV010554323.1, from coordinate 3,307 downwards.
AAATTTTGACATCGAAAATTTTGGACGAAAACAGTACTTTCTCTATACTATATTTCATATAGGTAAGAGAAAGTAATAAACATCACTTTACAATTAATTAGCTCAGACTCCATTTGCATTTGATCTCACATCAAGTGACTGTTGACAGTAGACATATAAAAGGCTCTCCTTCTGTCTTGCCCAAATTCGCGTATAGTGCAACTAAAAAATTGATACACTCGACAGTTTTCACCACCTGCCGTTACTTTATAGCGATGGACAATTTTTAATACGCAAAATACACTTATAATTACTATTTCTACAACACAGCATATTTTTTATCACGTTAGTTCTTCAATTTTAATAATTAAGAATTACAAAATATCTCGTGAAACAGTAGCTAAATCCGTTCTGTGCCAATAGTAAAACTAACAGATGAGATGATAAAGACTGAAAAAGACGCTACTACCAAACTAAACTCCTAATCACAGCTCACAAGATTTGTACACTGAAAGGTTACTCACCATGCCACAACGCGTCAGACTACATAAAGCATAATTGTCAAATGTTAAGTTAACCAAGATGTAGGAATTCGTAATAAATACTGCTGGTTTGAGTATAAACAGATTACCGAAAATTACTCATTTTTATTGTAATTAAAAGTAGATGATTAAATTTTATAAAAAGATACATGTTAACCGAGCGAATTTATTAAAGGAAAATCACCGTATCAAATAAAATAAAAGCCCGGTGGCGTCCCGTAGTTACGATATTTAATTATAAACACAAGCTAATATAAGCAATGCTTCAAATAAAATTAAAGTCGTTAACAAACTTTAATATTTATTTTTCGACGTATTTTAAATCTCCACATTTTTGGCATCCAGATTTTCAACACCCCGCTATAAAATCATAGTAAATTTTGAATGCTTCTCATGTCAGTAATTTTTTCTTGGACTCTTACGAAAACCGTAAAATATCTAGTAAAACTGAATTTTATTGCTAGTTAAGTGAAGTTCCAAACATTTCCGAGCAAAAATATTTATTGAGTATTGAAGTATATTACCTTAGACATCTCAAAAAGGAACACATTTATTACAAATATCGGCGTCTTCGTGAAAACGATTAATACTCGCATATGTATCATTTTCTATAACGAAGATTTTACCTCTATTTGTGATATCCATAAAATACGTTTTTCGATCTCATTTCATTTATTAAGTTTAAACGCTCTCTAAAATTAAGCTTTTGTTTATTAATTTTATTTTATTCAACGCCGAATTCAATAAGAATTTGTGTTTAACAATCAATATTAGGGTTAAATTTGTGCTTATAATCGATCTCGGTGACTTAGCACTGCGATTGGCATATTTTCCTTTCCGGTCAAATGACGCGGTTTCGAATCCAACCAAGGTTGGTAATTTCTCAATGATGAAATAAAAAAATTACATTTTTTAGATAAAGTAGTAAAGTAGTAGACCTCGTAAATGTGATATTTCGCAGCTTTAAGAATTATCTTTTAGCATTCATAGGTGGCACATTTTTGTCTATATGAAAAAACGACAAGCGTTCTCCGAGCTTAATTATACTAAAACTCCGCCAGATAATGTTAGGCAAAACAGATTAACCAGCTTTGAGGGACTATTAAAAATTAACAGACGTATATAAAGAAGTACGGTTTTCATTTTTTAATTCAGCAATACATACCATTTTATTTCCATTAAGTTTTAAAAATAATGTCACTCAGATGGAGGCCGTTAGGATTAACACGCTGATGGAGACGTTCTCTGAAGTTTTGGACATCTCGTTCACACATGTCGTGAGGTATGGCATTAATCTCTTTAATAATCCCCCCCCCTTAGCTCTGGTAGGATGTGAGGGCAATGTTTGAATACTTTTTCCTTCAGATATCCCCAAAGAAACAATCATAAATGCTCAACTCGGGCGACCACACTGGCTATCCCACATCACCCAAATGAGAGACTAAATGTCAGGGAATATTTCTCTGAAAACCTTGAGAGATTTTCGTGCTGTATAATCTGTAGCCCCATTCTGCTGGAACCATAATTCGCCCAATCCTTCTTCTTCAATTTTGGGCTGCAAAAAATTGCTCAACATTGACCCATAACGTTCAGAATTGACAGTCACTGTCACACCTTCTTCATTAAAAAGGTATGGGCTCATTACTCAGAATTGTGGCATAGTACATCACACAGTTAGTTTAGGAGAATGAAACGATTTTCCACAAATTAGTCGGGGGTTATTTTCACTCCAATAGCAAAAATTTTACTTATTAACAACTCTACTAAGATAAAAATGCGCCTCGTCACTAGAAATCAGCTGCTGGAGGGATCTGAGCAAGCATTTGCTTACAAAGATGCCACGGATTGTAGCTCAGTAGCCAAGCGGTAGAGTAGGTGGGGTATGGTGTAATCGGTGTAGGTATAAAGTTGTCAAGCAAAATACTTCACAGTTGATCTCCTCTCAGTTCAGATAACGTCAAAGTCGGCTTAAGATAAAAGTAAAAAGAAATAAAGTAAAGTAAAGAGCAAATAAGGCGCCAGTCGTTCACTATAAAAAAGAAAATCAACAAAAACACCCGAACGACAAGATGTCCTCTTATAATAAGTTTACTTACAGCACGAACTCGGACTCTGGTATAGTAGGCCTAAGAAAACCTAAAGAAAAGTAAATTAGGAAAAAAAGGAAGTTCGGTGAAATTATAACAACATAACTTTACAAGTAATTAGGTAATTATTCAGGTACCCAGAATGTTATCCGTCAGATATAACAACACTAATTATCAACAATATAATAAAAAAAAATATAACATAGTAAATAACGATAAAGAATTTATGCCCTGGTTAGGGACGCATTGACAAGCAAATAGGATAAGTGAAATGCTTTTTATAGATCAAAGCTAACCTAAAATTATTCAACGATACCTCCTATATAGCGAGTACCGTACAACACTAACTCAACTCTAAATAGTTTAGCATCAGCATATAAATTAGTTAGACTAGAACTATCTATTAAAAGACATAAAAAGATAAGATATGTTGACATAAAATAATTGCAAATAATTAAAAAAATGTTAAGTATTTATCAAAAAAAAATAATTATAATAACAGGGTCAGTTTAATTTGCTAATAACAGTTAAGTTGTATAATGCGTAAGATACGAATTCGAGTTAAATAAAAGAAATACGCACGATTATACGCTAAACTTGTTAAAGAAATAAAATGTTTTGAGTTACGTATTACCAGTGATTAATTAGTAAGCATCTCATACCTTTTCTCTAGAGAAACTTATATCTATGCTGCCTAAA